>JALIZH010022079.1:0-60853 GCA_030522465.1 Rhipicephalus appendiculatus | reverse complement strand
ACATGCAAGCAAGATCAAGGAATGCAGTCAACGTGGGCGACAGACTCCACCGGTAGTGCGTGTTATTCTTTGCTTGCACCCACCACACGCCTAGCCTTTTCTAAGCAGCCACTCTGTGCTCTCGGCTATGACTCTGGTGATTGTGGTGGTGGTTGACGGCCTCATTGTACTACAGTGTTCTGGTTCGCATAGTGGGTGCTTCTCTACTTCAGGAAAGTGACTGGACGCGGGACGGACAGAGCCCCGAGCATAAGGTGCTTCGCATCTAAAATGTTTTATTGCGATAGCAATTATATGGACACTCTTGGCTGGTTTTCGCCGTCGGCGTTGGCGTCGGCGTCATTTGCCGTATATGTATATGTATATATATAACCGGCCCCGCCCGTCGTTCGTGAGCGTGAAAAGACGCGAGGGGGGGGGGTCCCTCGAGCGACCTTCGATTTTACGAGCGGGGGCGCGCGCGTTATCTCCCCTTCTCGGCGGCCGACAGCGGGGGGGAGGGGGGGGGGACCTTCGATTTTACGAGCGCGGGCGCGGGCGCGCGCTTTATCTCCCCTTCTCATCTCCCCTTCTCGGCGGCCGGGCCGGCGTACCCTTCTACGTGCTGCGCTCTCAACGCGAAGAGAATTCTCTTAAACAAGCGTTTTCTAGAGTTGCGTGAGATCGGATCCAAAAAGAGTTAGCTGCCAGCCTCACTTCGTATAACATTACAATTTTTTGCTATCGCATTCATTGCTTCACCCTTGCGGTGAAACTGTGACTTTTTTTAGTTCTCTTACCGAAGTGGGCTGGGGGGGCGTCGCGCAGCACCGTGTCCGGTAATGCGGTAACGCAAAGGCGTGGTGTATAACCGGATAGCGTGTCCCGTACTGCCCCCATGTCGAGTGGCGCCATCTATGGACGATAGAAGACAACTAACAAACACGTAATCTACGACCTCCGAGATTCCGGGAGTGCCACCCACTAAGCCTACAGCATTGATTATTTGAGTAAGTCTCTCGCAAACAGTACCGAATAGACACAAATACTTTGCCGTCGCAGCTTAAGGACATGAATCTCAAGCAAATAAAAGCATCTATTCGAAGCTAGCGAGCCACAGAGTGCACCATGGCCGCGTGATGGATTCTAGGTGGAAGGCAACCGCTTTCAGTAGCGCGGCCATGTTTTCCGGGCGTGCGCATGCGCAGTTCACACCCGGTATTCCGGTACACGCAAAGTATTTTGCGTATAGCGGTGTGCCGTACCAACGCCACCCAGACTACTGAAAGCCCCGCACTTCGTGACGTCACCCCACTCAGCCCGTACGCGGCGCTTCTTGACTGCGGCCGCTTTAGCGATAAACGTAGTTTTTTTTAATTCGCGTTAAATAAGTCAATGCGATGATCATGAGGCTAATGCAAGGCTGGTTCATATCTTGAGGCATTCCGCCGTAGAGGTGCCTTTTGTTTCGACCGCGTACGTACATTCGCACCAGTGGCGTAGCCAGAAATTCACGCATGTTAACAAATGTATATATATATATATATATATATATATATATATATATATATATATATATATATATATATATACACACACACTTTGTGATACCTCTCAGCGTTAGCCGCACGTAACCGGTGAACTGTGCCTGCTTACCATTGCAGCAGCACCAGCATCCTAGTCCTATGGAAATTTTTGCGTTTCGCCCTTTGATTCTAGTGACACGGCGTTGCTGCATCACAAGTTTAACGAGAATAAGGCTCTCGTAATTTTCGACTGCAGCAGTTCACCTCAAGCATTAGTTCACCATGCGGCGGCAATCGCCGTGCATGTTTTATATAATTACCGGAAATGGGTCTTACTACGACTTTGGAATATGAAAGCTTCATGTACGAAAGCTCATATATTTACGTTAGCATCACTTGACCCCTAAGTTTCTTCACGTCAGCAATTCTTTTAGAAAATGTATATGCATTATTGCAGATATAAGTTTCAACCTGGACATTTCACTACGCGCATGCATGTTCCTGTTTTTCATTCGGTGTCAGTTTCTTTCGGTGCTGAAGCTTTTTTGTATTTTTGTGTGTCACCGTGCATCTCTGGCACCCATCACTGCCTGTACTGGCCCTCAAGACCTCTGCTTTGCTGAGGGACCCTCCCTGCAAGGCTCGCTATGGAGGAAATGGTGGTGAACCCGTCTAGCGGCAGGGGTAGACCTACCGCTGCAAGGAAGTGGCTCAGCTATTCAGTGGCATCACAAGCTGCCGATTCCGAGTCTGATGCTAGGTCGGATGACTCGGATGCCTTTCTACCTGCTAAGCATCGACGCCCAAGACGGAAGTTCGCGACATCATCTTCAAGGGAAGAGACCGTAATATACAGCAACATTGTGACTACGACAGTTGCCTATGTGCCCGCCGACGTCACGGTAAGCCTGAACGCTATCTCCAAACAGAAGCTTCATGACTTCTTCAAATTGGCCTCTGGTTTGATTCAAGAAGTTCGAGTGAATCCCAGGAAAAATATCATTGCCGTGGACACAACAGACGAGAAGACCCTCCTAGGTCTGCTATGCGGTGTCAATGCGCGGGCTTATGTTCCACTTGGCGCCAATGTAACAGCTGGTGTTATATCGGATGTTGACCTGGAACTTTCAATCGACGTTTTGAAAAGCATGATCATTAGTACGCCACCATGCAGAATCATCAGCGCTCGAAGGCTCGGCTCTTCAAGGTGTGTGAAGATTCTTTTCGACTGCGAAAAAGCTACCTAGTCACATAAAGGCCGGACTAGTGCGATACCCGGTTCAACCTTTCATACCAAGGCCTCTATAGTGCCGTAAATGTCTCAAGCTTGGACATGTACAGGGTTCCTGCACAAGTGTTGTGGTCTGTGCTAAGTGTGGCGGAAATCACAACGTAAATTCTTGTGACGGTGCAACATCTCGGTGCCCTAACTGCAATGGTGAACACTTGGCTGCAGACAAAGAATGTCCCAAGCTAAAGAAAAAAAACAGTAGGTCCTGAAAGAGAAAGCTAAAAAGAAGGCATCAGGAGATAAGACGCCTAGCCGTAGCACCCGTCAAGCAGCTGCAAACGGCACAACCGAGGATGTACCTACACGTTCGAAGAGTAGTAGTCAGCGTGAATAGAAGGCGACGGAAGGAGGCGCAATTTCAGCATTTCGGCAACATCGTGGCCGGCGCTTCCATCAGAGCCGTCGGAAACAGCCACTTCAAAGGTCGCTTCTCAGAAAATATCGGAACCAGCTTCCGCCAAGGCCTCGTCTGCAGTAGAAAATACCGTAAATAGCGCGCCAGAAACGGCTTCAGTCAACGAAGATGCCCAACTTGTCACCCTGCTTAAGATGCTTGTCAACGTCGTCAAATCTCTTATAGCCGGTCGTCCGAGCAGCTTTAGCCGCACAACAGCTTTTGGAGGCTCTCGCTCCAGTTCTCGACGGTCTTTACTAAAAACACCATGAACACTTGACGAAAGCTCCGTTCCTATGAGCTGCAGTGGAACGTCACGTCTCTATGACCGTGTCATGCTGATCTCGTTCTTAGGCTACTTGCAATGAACAATCCCCCCGGATGTTATAGCTCTCCAAGAAACCAATGTGAGAAAAGACGAACTCAGACTTTCAGGCTATGTAGGTGTCCACAGCAATGCTCGATGCACGGCGCCGGCATGTGCGTCTTACCAGTGTACGGACACCACGAATCCGCGAAATGCTTCAAAAGCGTCTTTGTACATACGAGCTGATCAACATTTCGCAGTTACTGACGCAAGTGACATCTGCGACGCCGATTTTGAATGTATAGCAGTTGCTGTAAGTCTCAGGGACACAACTACGACTGTGGCAAGCATATATTTTCGGCCGACACGATCTTCGGACATCACATTACTGGAGTGATTGCTATACCGGTGTGGCTCGTCATTTCTGCTGTGTGGAGACTTGAATGCTCACTATCCTCGTTGGTGTTCTCGCCCAGAAGACAATCGTGGGGTGGAAATCAATGAGCTTGTTGTTAAACATGATCTACAGACATTTAATGACGGCTCACCCCCATTTGTCGGCAGAGGAAAGGAACAATCCACCATTGATTTTGCCATATCAACGAGAGATGTATGCTTTGCTTGGTGAAGTAAAGCTGACCCATGGGGCTCCGATCATCTGCCGATTTGGTTGGTCCCAGAGCATTCTCCTAGCCACCAGAGGGCTGCCTACAGAATGACGAATTGGGTCGAGTTCCGTCGGCTGATTGCAGAGGCGCCATCACACGACAACCTGTTCAAACTAGTGAGTGAGTGTGTACAACAAGCTGCAGTACGACGACTGCGGAGCATAGATAAACGAAACCCTGACCTTAGGCTCTTGAGACTACGTGCTTGTCGACGCCGGGCTTACAGGAGGGCGCAGCGTTTTAAAGAAGCTCTGATTGGACGCTGTATAACCGCTTAGATGCAGACATTTGGCGACACACAAAACAACTTCATCGAAGGAGCTGGGCCGCATTGTGTAGCTCGTTGGATATGGCGAACGGTTTTGTAAGTGTATGGCGCATATTGAAGGCTCTCCGAACACCTGAGGTCTGCAAGAATCCAACTGCAGCATTGTGCATCACGACTGGACGGTCCCCGAAAATTCTTGCAGAAGATTTCGCCGACCTTTTCGCCTCTCTTATGCCAAGAGACAACGCAAGTCATCGTTCGATAACAATTTTCTATGGTCCTCCCTGTGAGATGGATGAAGCATAATTAACTCTCGCCGAGCTGCGCCATGCGCTCAGCCTCTGTTATTGTCGCACTGCCGCAGGCGAAGATGGTGTTACGTATCAAGCCTTGGGAAACTTCGATGAGGTCTTTGATGAGTGTATACTGGACGAGTAGAACAAAGTGTGGCGAACTAGTCTCATTCCTACTGAATGTAAATCATGTGTGGCGAAGCCAATTGTAAAGCCTGGGCGCCCTGCACAACACCTGAAGTCATACCGGTCAATATCACTAACTTCTAATGTTATGAAGCTGGTGGAACGAATGGTACTGTTTCGTCTGGACGGCAGATTACAGGAGCTCAATTTCTTCCCTGATGTCATGAGCGGATTTCGTCGCCACCGTTCAGCCCTCGACAGCATAGCAGATCTTGTTTCATCGTTTGAATCTGCTCGAGCAAACAGGCACTCTGCGTACGTTCTACTCCTTGACATACAGCAAGCGTTTGACTGGGTACCACATATGGCGATTATTTGCGCACTTATGACTGCGGGAATTTCAGGTCACCTACTACACTTTGTGCGCGATTTTCTATCGGGGCGCATAATGAAAGTGCGCCTTGGAGAAGTAACGAGTGAACCTCGCACTGTTCATTGTGGCGTCCCACAAGGCAGCGTCTTGTCACCGCTCCTCTTCAACAACGTACTCGCTGGAGTTCCAAGCCGATTGCCGCAAGAATGTGATTTTCCTCTAGGCATAGTGATATATAGCGATGACATCGCACTATGGGTCAGCGGTCCGTCACTCCATGGTCCTTGTCGCCGTGGAATATTGCAGCGAGCTCTGAATGCAACTTCAGAATACTTGTTGGAAGTTGGCCTGCAGATTTCACCTGCGAAGTCAGCCGCGATCGCGTACCATCCTGGGCGACGCGCTCGTCGCAGCATGAGCAGACTATACCTCGGAAACACACTGATACAGTGGGTACAGCAACATCGCTACCTAAGTATAATTATCGATGATCGCCTTTCTTGGCGCCCTGCTGTTACAACTGTGAGGCGCGAATCACTGACCCTGTTCAAGTATGTGGCCGCCTTGACTGCTAGAGGTGATGGCATTGACCAGAAGACAGCGCTACAGGTGTACCAATAATCTGTACTCTCTTGCGTAATGTATACCTTGCCAGTCTTGAATGTGCCGCGTGCTTTAATGTCTCAGCTGGAACGGGATCATCGTGTTGCCCTCCAAGTAATGCTGGGCTTACCTCGTGAGGCTCAATCCATTTACTAATTACTGAAGCACACCAGTTGCCTCTAAGGCTGCAAGCTGACCAGCTGCAGCCTTAGAGGCAAGCTGACCAAGCTGATCATATTGAGCGTATGCTCCGAGCCCCAGATGGCAAAGCACTCGTTAGCCTAATAGGCTGAACCGGCGCCCGCTTTCTCGCATGGGTAATATGGCGGCCAATCGCATGGCTATGTTAAACCATTGACGTTTTTGTGCCATCATAAACTATAACATTTGTTTGCTTTCCTGTCGTAGACACAGACCGCGCAAATATGAGTTTTTGTAAAATTTTATTGCGCCTATATTTACGATTTTGGGGGCCTAAAACTGTGTTTTGCCTGCCTATTTTTGGCGCCTAAAACGCGATTTTTAGTGCCTAAAAATCCGGCCTCTAGTAATGACAAATTGAACAATGCTGGTATGTGCTGTTACACACACACACACACACACACACACACACACACACACACACACACACACACACACACACACACACACACACACACACACACACACACACACACACACACACACACACACACACACACATATATATATATATATATATATATATATATATATATATATATATATATATATATATATATATTGCTAAAAAATTGGCGGACCCTTAAGCCTCGCCTTTAAGAGTGCTGAACGCGATAGCGATATCCTGTCCCTAGTGCGTACTTCACTGACTTAGTGCATACTATGTAATGGGTAGCATGCTTTTAAACAGCGAGAAATTATGAGCGGGAAATGTTTTCGAACTTGCTATGCACCCACTACGTGGTGTTAAGCGAATACGCGCAGTAACGTGTGTGCGTTTTGTAATGGGTGGCCGGCTTTGAACCACGATGGCAGTATGATATTCACATGTTCTGACGCCCGATGGCAAGGTACGCTTGTACCACGCAATATTCCTTCGATATTACATGTTGTACTGGGACGCCTGTATACAGGAGGCATGTGTTTGTAAAGTATGAAAGTTATTTTCACTGCATTTCCAAGCAGAGGAAGTTATTTTTAATGTATTTCCAAGCAGAAGCGTGGCTGTGTGGTAGAACACCTGCTTGCCACGCAGACGGCCTGGGTTCGATCTTCACTCCGACCCGGAAATTTTTAATATTTATTTTATTTCTATCTTCCTCTATTCTTAGCTCACGGACATGACGATTTTTCGCTCACAACGAACGACGCCGCCGTCGACACCGACGCCGACACCGATGCCAACGCCGGAAATTCTGCGAAACGAGCTCTTTAACGCTATCGCGTTAATAAATGCTGCATCGGGCACAGATAAATTGACTTCTGAATGTAAGTCGTCATGCTTCATAGTTTCAACTATTTTTTTTGCATGTTATCTATTTTATGTGGTGTTATAGCACTGCAAATTCTTGTACATATTGTCTCCACCACAATGTGTTCATCTACCCTTCTTATTTGTTATTTGAAAATCGTGATAGTCAAAATGATCGAAGTGAGCAGTGAAAATGTATTCGCAATTTGCCAGACATTGGGATCGAGCAGGAAACCTTAGTGTAACATACACAACTAGCCACTGCATTGAATATGTCGACGGGTTTAGACCCCATGAAACTGGAGCAATTGAAGCTGGAAGCTCGGAAATTAATATCATCGTACACGTTCATGTATATGACAGTTTCCTTTGTAAACAGGTTCCACTAAGTAATTACAATGCTCTTCAATTATTTTGGACCCCAGGTGCGCACTCTCGGGCCTTCATTATAATGAGAACACCGATAATGATCAAGCATCAACGGAGAGTGAGGAGCTCCGGTGGCGCTTAAAACATCCCAAGGCCAGGAATGGAGAATCCACAGTCTCCGCAATCAAGGTGGACTCTAGCTACAGTGCGTAACATCTAATGTTTTATAACCCTTTCACATTTTGACATGTTTGCTATTTTCGGACAAATGTTTCCCAATCTGTTCTTTGCTGCTGCTAAGATGCAGTGTAGTGCTATTAGCATTTCTGATGGATCTGCCACATTGATCTGCAAAAGGTGCTAGGTACTTTACAGCTTATGCTGCAGTGACATACATTTGCAGTACTCACAGTAAAACTTGCATAATAAGAACTGAGTTTTCGAGGCACATCACTTTGTGCAGGTTTTTTAAACAATCAACTCATTTTATTCGAATCTACAAAATGAAGTCTTTTCATTATTGTGTACATTGTTGGAGTTGCTTTTTTTGTTTGCTCTGTAATTTCAGGAACCACAGTAGCATATGCACACCGAATTTTTTTTATCCTAAAAATTGTGGGATGACGTCAAAAAAAAGTCACAGTTTTACCGCAAGAGTGAAGCAATGAATGCGATAGCAACAAATTGTAATGTTATACGAAGTGAGGCTGGCAGCTAACTCTTTTGGATCCGATCTCACGCAACTTTAGAAAACGCTGGTTTAAGAGCATACGGCTGCTCCAGGGACACTCTGCTCACCACATTCTCTTCGCGTTGAGAGAGCAGCACGTAGAAGGGTACACCGCCCCCCCCGCTGTCGGCCGCCGAGAAGGGGAGATAACGCGTGAGCCCGCGACGACCGCGCTCGTAAAATCGAACGTCGCTCGGGGGACCCCCCCCCCCCCCCTCGCGTCTTCTCACGCTCACGAACGACGGGCGGGGCTGATTATACATATACACATACGGGGCATGACGCCGACGGCAAAAAGCAGCCGAGAGTGTCCATATAATTGCTATCGCAATAATAACATCATTTTTACTAAGTACTGGTGCCAAGACACTACACTGGAGCCCACTGTGCTTGCTGAGGGGGGTACTGGATGCAGTATTTGCAGATCTATTCCGTGGAGCTATTCTTGATGTGTTAATCTTATGGACTGTCTATTTCGGACACTGTTAATTGGCTGGAGCTCGGCAAGCAGCACGCCCCGCTTCCGGTTCTTTTTCCGCAACATCATTTGGAAATCACGAAGCATTGACAATTCTCTACACATGAGAGGCATGGAGTATGCTTCAACGCAACAAACACAGCCTCCAGAGATCCGCTTTTAGGCACGCATTTCGGTAGCTATGCCTAAACTCTGATCAAGTGAGCCCTCGAATTAGCTTCAATGGAGCCACAACTTAACGCGCCTGTGAAGGTCCATACATACTACCTTCCATCGTCCGCAAGCATCTGGGAGATGCTCATATGCTTTCAGACTTGTGAAATTTGTTAAGGTGCTCTGTTACTGGACATTTCACCCACTTTCTTCTTACACTGCGAACATGGTGGCGAGTTTGGTGCTTAAACGACGTGTAGAGCGTGATGACCTCACCACTTGCCGCTTTCTCGAGGAACTGCATGCGTTCTGCCAAAGTACACATGTCCATTAGATAGACACATCAAGAATAGCCCCCCTGTTGATCATAAACTGCTCAGCGATAGTTTCTCAAGCCTTCTTTCTTTTAGGGAACAAATTCGAAATTTCAAGTTTTGTAAAAAAGTGTTACTGATATTGTTCCACCTGGAAAGACCTGTCATCAGCATGCCAGTCAGTAGCTTGGTGATGTGCACATTGCATTCATTTTTCCTTGTAAACCTAGCCTTGTAAGCACATAGACAGTAAGGTAGCAGAACGCACAGGCTGCATTCTTGATGTTTTTCCGCTTATCTACCCTCCTTTTTCTCATGTTTATCGTAACTTCTGCTTTATCTTGCAGACTACGTCGGCAGTCTTCTTGAAGCTGCTGAACAGCTGTGTGCTCAGACCTCCGGTTAATGCCTTCCATCACCGCCGCCACCTTTAACAAGCTCCTATGAAAGTGTGGACAAATCAGCACTTGTTGCCGCACATTTGTCACGGTTTTCCTACTGAGCCACCTGGCCGCCACCCACAAGCTCTGCCACTGACGCCGTTGTGGCGAAACAGTACGGTGCCGCTTCCGCGCCTGCGCGCCGCGTCGATGCTTCTAAACATCAGTGCCACTTATAGGAACACTCTCACCCGATGGAAGACAGAAAAACTCTGTGCTCCCGCATTCAGTTCAGCTGTGGCTTTGCGTTTCGTGGGGAATCGTTAAAGCCATGCGTTCCCACATGTGGTGACCCAGAAAACGAATTTACCGCACCGCCATGGCTTTCCAGGAAGCCTTCGCCAACAAGTACAGTAGACTCTCAGTAAACAGAAATCTGGTAAACGAAACTGCTGCTTACATGGAACAACTGCCTACAAGTACAAAACCATATGAATGGTTTTGTATTTGTATACTGCACCCATA
Source organism: Rhipicephalus appendiculatus (assembly GCA_030522465.1). Lineage (NCBI taxonomy): Eukaryota > Metazoa > Arthropoda > Arachnida > Ixodida > Ixodidae > Rhipicephalus > Rhipicephalus appendiculatus. Next base: position 50,623 of record JALIZH010022079.1, on the reverse strand, counting down.
TTCATCTCTCAGTAAACGGAACTCCTGTTAAATGGAACATATTTTCCCGGTCCCTTCAGGTTCCAATAATGAGAGTCTACTGTACAACAGCTTCAACAGTCACTGCAAGCCCAACAACACGTGATCAAGAACAAATAGCACCAACTACAGGAACAGCAGCCACGCATCCGAAATGAACCGCACTCGCCTGTCGATTCTGAACAGCCCCGCTCTGGCCACGCCTCCCAAATTTCTGCTCCAGCGCTCGTTGCCAAAAGAGGTGCTACCATTACTGTGGCCGCTGCTGACACGGACGTCTGTCGCGTCGCCATCAAGCTCCCACCGTTTTGGGCAGAGTCACCTGAGGTGTGGTTCGCTCAAGTCGAACGCAGTTTTCCCTGGCACGTATCACCCAGGATTGAACGCACTATGACTACGTCGTCGCCCATCTAGACTCTCGCTATGCAACTGAGCTTCGGGAACTACTCGCAAATCCTCCAACTGACGACTGCTACCTGCACCCAAAGAGGGAACTGATCCGACGGCTTTCACCTTCAGACGACGAGAAAGAGCGTCAACTCCTTCAGCGCGAAAAGCTCGGTGACGGCAAGCCATTGAAGCTCCTGCGCTATATGCGAGCCAGCACACCTGTTGATGACTCAGTCGTCTGAATAATCTGGCTTCAGCATTTACCTTCTCACACACAGGCCATCCTCCAGGTTCAGCAAAATCTGCTGCTGGGACCAGTTCACTGCAATCGTGGACCGAGTCGTCAAAGTCTCTACCACCATCACCTGTCTCCGTCCATGCCGTCGGCACCCCATAGCCCACTCACGAGCCGTATCGACGAAAGCACCCGTCAGCTGGACTCTATGCAAAAACACCTGGATCAACGCCTGACGTCGTGTTCTGGAAAACGCCCCGAAAGCCATGACCTCAACGCCTGATTCATCGCAAGGAAATGATGACGGCCGCTGTTACTATACTATCGTCGCTTTGGTGACGAAGCCCGAAAATGTCAACTACCCTGCTCAGCCAGATGTCAGGGAAACGGCAGCCCGTAGAGGTGGCCGTGAGCTGCCAACTTAGAGGCCGTTGCATTTTTGTCACAGACCAAGTCACAAAGCCAGAGTTTTTCATCGACTGCGGTTCCGACATCGGCTGCTTTCCCCGATCCTTCCTGCAAGCCAAGCGTCCTTGCGTGTTGTTTGAGCTAGGTGCAGCGATTGATTCGAGCATTAAGACCTACGGCTCGCTCCGCCTTAACATAAACCTAAAAAATCTACGCCGTGAATTCCCATGAAATTCCGTCATAGCCGAGGTTGTAGAGCCAATCATCGGGCCCGACTTCTTGGCGTACTCCAATCTTTTACTTGACTGCCGGTATGACCGACTTACTGACGCCGCAACACGCCTCTCAGCGCCGGGCGAACGCACGACCACCCAACAGCCTAGCGTTCAAGATCAATCGCCACACCATGCCCTTCTCGCAGAATTTCCTTACCTGACACGACCTAGCAGGCGTCCCCGAGAGGTGCAGCACTCAACCGTGCACTACATCTGCGTTACTCCCAGCCCGCCAATCTCTTGCCGCGCCCGTCACCTAGCTCCGGACCGCCTGCGCATTGCCCAAGCAGAGTTAGAAGCCATGGTTTGTGACAGGTACCCCATTCATAATTACAGTTTTTTTCCCACCGCTTCTGGTGTTCTGGTTCGCATAATGGGTGCTTCCCTACTTCATGAAAGTGGCCGGACGCGGGACGCGGGACGGACATAGCCCCGAGCATAAGATGCTTCGCATCTAAAATACACCATCTCCCGCTAAAATGAACCATGTGTAGATGCGAAGCAGCGGGCGCTAACGCTTACACTGGCGGCGGCGTTGCGCAGGAGAGAAAACTGTTGAGGCGCAAAGCACGCAGTGATGGACGGGTGTTTCCTACTGGAACATCCCAATCGCTGCTAATGGGCAATGAGAGACAGAAGACTCCGATTGGACACAGAAACCCGCAGTCCGCTTTTAGTTAACGCGCACGCTGCGAATTTTTATTGTTCAACAACGCAAAGGAGAAATCACCCACCGGCACAACCTTGCAGGTCCAAGATCCAGTGCCTATATATACGGCGTGGCCAGTGAACGGTTGTGCAGCGCGAGCAGTCGGTTTTTAAATACGAAGCATTTCTTAGCGAACTTCGGCGACTTTGAGCGTATCTATCTATCTATCTAGCCGCCTACGACCTCGTGCTCTCCTGGCCATATCGTTAATGGGATTTATACCAAAATTGGTATGGCATAACATGATTGTAGGACAAACATGAATGACTGGTCATATCATGAAAATCACGATTACTTGTCATGAAAAGAATGATTTACACGCCATGGCCATAGTGCTCCTGAGGCCGTTTTCTTAATTTGATATATCTGAAAATTGGTACGATGAGACATTTCTGCATGACCAACATAAATGACAGGTGGTAATATGAAAATCATGACCTGCATGTCATGTACAACATGATTTACATGCCACGCTCATGGCGCGCTGACGGCCGTTTCGCTAGCTTGATATGCACCAAATTTGCTATTGCGTGACGTGACTGTATGACGAACATAAATGCCAAGTGGTAATATGGAAATCATGACATGTCCATGTGCAACATGACTTGCATGCCACGCTCATGACACTCTCGGCGCCGTTTCGCTAGCTTGAGATACACCAAATTTTGTGTTGAGTGACGTGATTGTATGACGAGCATAAATGACAAGTGATAATATGGAAACCATGACATGTCATGTGCAACATGACTTGCATGCCACGCTCATGACACTCTCCTGGCCGTTTCGCCAGCTTGATACACACGAAATTTTTAAGGCGATAGCCTTTAATGTCTCATGCTCAAGTCCGTCCGTCCGGTCGTCCGTCCGTCCTTCCAGCCGTGCCCTGGCACGGTGCCAGGTGGGCGCCGGGGCGCGAAAACAGACGCCGGTCGCGTTGGACTCTACAGCGCTCGCGCTTTGCTTTCCTAGCGTCGCTGGGCCCAGCGTCTCTTGTCAAGCAAGGAAGGAGACGCACGCATCACGTTCCATTCTTACTGACCCTGTCTCAGTGGGCACAGGCGTTCGAGGAACCCACTTTGGAATTGACAAAGTGTCCGTCCATTTAAACGCTCGAACGCGGATGGCATATGCACGATGCGCAGGGCGCGAGAATACGAACGCATGCGAAACGGAGGCAGATTGGTCTCGCGTCTCACTGCGAGTCGAGGTAAAAAATTAAGCGAACATAAGTGGCAGGTGGTAACATGAAAATCTTGGCATGCATGTCATCTACAATGCCATTTACATGCCACGCTCATGGTACGCTTGCGTCCAGTTCGCTAGCTTGATATACGCCAAAATTTGTATTGCGCGACGTGACTGTATGACGAACACAAATGACAGGTCCTAACATGTAAATAATGACATGCACATTATGTACAGCATGATTTGCTCCTTGCTGGCTGCTTCGCATTATATCGATTCCCACAGAGCGTGGGATCTGCCGGTTTTTTTCAATCAAGAAACTCGCTAGCAGACGCTGCCTGCGTCGGCGTTGAACGGTTGTGCAGCGCGAGCAGTCGGTTTTTTCAATCAAGAAACTCGCTAGTAGACGCTGCCTGCGTGGGTGTTGCGAGGCGAGAGAGGGGGGAGCATAGGAAAGGAGAGAGGGGGGAGGGGACGCGCATGCGCAATGGGGGGTGTGAATGCAGCGGAAGGGATGCCTAGATGAGAGAGGGGGAGCGTAGGAGAGGAGAGAGAGGGGGGTGAGAACGCGCATACGCAGTGGGGGTGTGGTCGCCGCGGTGAGGAATGCCGAGAGGAGAGAGAGGGGGGAGGGGACGCGCATGCGCAGTGGGAGTGCGGACGCCGCTGGAAGGGATGCCTAGAGGAGAGAGGGGGGAGCGTAGGAGAGGAGGTGCGTAGAGAGGGCTTGCGCATGCGCAGTCAATGTGGTCACGCCGCACACCACCACCACCGGATTGAACTTCGCCATAAGATGCTTCACATCTAAAAAAATGCTGCAGTGGCTTATCTCGGCTACGCCAAGATATACGTAGCGTTAGCAAAGGTTCAGCTGATTATTCTTAGCTTTCCTGATTGTCTAGATTGTCTAGGATTAGCTTGATTATCATGCTTACTGCTGCTCCAATGACACACACACACGGTATACATATGATGTGGCACATGTATATTTTTGCTCAACGTCAGTTTGCTTCTCTATTGACACAAAGACGGCTTGGTGATCAGTGAAGTAACACGCTGCCGTCTCCATGGCCCTAACACAGTATTCTCTTCATTCTTCCTACCCTCAACCGCTAATTGCCACGAAACTACTTCGGGATCCGATGAGTCAAGCTTCCCCGCTCTTCTGCGCCGTTGAGCAGCATTTGCGCTCTCCTTCTCCATGGCTGTACCACACTGGCAAACGCCAGTCAGAAGCGCAGCGGCTCGAGCGCAGTGTCAGACGGCGACTAAACAGTGAAGGCGAATAGCTGCGCGCGCGCCGGCGCCAGTGCCTCTACCACGGCTACGACGTCACTCCTCTGGAATGCGCAGACCGGCGGCGGTGAGTTGCGCGCGGAGGCGGCGGAGTGCGCGGGAGATGCCGGCTCCGGTGCGCCAGCTGTGTGACATCACTGATCGTCGCGCATGCGCAGCACGGCTCTTGATGAGGCGCGCGAAACGGGTTTGGCTAGGCCGGTGTAGCTAACGCTACAAAACTATTTAGAGTACTCTGCACTATACTGTGTTAGAGCTGTGGGCAGCTGCCCCTCATTTATCGAGTATTCCAAGTTGTGCTCCGTGACTGCCCTTGAACAAAAATTCTCCATCTCCAGCTAAAGGGAACCATGTGTGGATGCGAAGCAGCGGGCAGATAATTAGCTTGAGCGGGAGGAACGTCGCCGCTCTCATTTCGCGGCAGCGGTCACAAGAGAGAGAATGAGGCGCGCGCGCTCCGTCATTTTCATACCGCGGAACTACCGTGGCATCCCCAGCGGAGTATGCAGCTGTCACACCACCTGTCGTGCGCGCCGCTCCGTAGAGGATTCCTAGAGGAGAGAACGGGGGGGGCACCGTAGGAGAGGCGAGAGAGGGGACGCGCATGTGCTGTGGGGGGTGTGGGACGCGAGAACCACTCCGTAGAGTAGAGGATTCCTAGAGTAGAGAAAGGGGGTGAGCGTAGGAGAGAGGGAGAGGGGACGCACATGCGCTGTGGTGGTGTGGGACGCGGGAAGGACTAAGCCCCGTAGAGGATTCCTAGAGGAGAGAACGGGGGGGAACCGTAGGAGACGAGAGAGAGGGGACGCGGGAACCGCTCCGTACAGTACAGGATTCCTAGGGGAAAGAAAGGGGGCGAGCGTAGGAGAGAGGCGGAGAGGACGCGCATGCGCTGTGGGGATGCGGGTTCCGTAGAGTGAAGGATTCCCAGAGTAGAGAAAGGGGAGAGGACGCGCGTGCTCTGTGGGACGCCGCTCCGTAGAGTAGAGGATTCCTAGAGTAGAGAAAGGGGGTGAGCATAGGAGAGGAGAGAGAGAGGTGGAGGGGACGCGCATGCGCTGTGGTGCGCGGGAAGGAGGGACGGACTTGCCCCCCGCCAAACACATGGGGGCAAGATCAAGGAATGGAGTCAACCTGGGCGACACAAAAACCACCAGCCTAGCCATTGCTAGGCATGCAGCCTCTCTGTGCTCTCGGCCATGACTCTGCTGACTGTAGTGGTGGTTGACGGCCTTATATTGTACTACAATGTTCTGGTTCGCATAGTGGGTGCTTCCTTATTTCATGAAATTCCCGATCTCCCGCTCTCATCCCCGCTCTCATTTCACGGCAGCAGTCCCCCTCCAAACACATGCAAGCAAGATCAAGGAATGGGGTCAACCTGGGTGACAGATACCACCTACCAGGCGCCACAGACATTGCTAAGCAGCCTCTCTGTGCTCTCGGCCATGACTCTGATGACTGTAGTAGTGGTTGACCGCCTTCATATTACTACAGTGTTCTGGTTCGCATAATGGGTGCTTCCCTACTTCATGAAAGTGGCCGGACGCGGGACGCGGGACGCGGGACGGCGGACGCGGGACGGGGGGACGGACAAAGCCCCGAGCATAAGATGCTTCGCATCTAAAAAATTACACCATCTCCCGCTAAAGGGAACCATGTGCAGATGTGAAGCAGCGGGCGCTAACGCTTACACTGGCGGCGGCGTTGACGCTGGCGCTCATCGCAGCGTTGCGCAGGAGAGAAAACTGGGGAGGCGCAAAGCAGGCAGTGATGGAGCAGTGTTTCCTACTGGAACATGTCAATCGCTGCTAATGGGCAATGAGAGACAGAAGACTCCGACTGGACACAGAGACCCGCACTCCGCTCTTAGTTAACGCGCACGCTGCGAATTTTTATTGTTCAACAACGCACAGGAGAAATCTCCCACCGGCACCACCTTGGAGGTCAAGATCCATTGCCATATATACGGGGTGGCCAGTGAACGGTTGTGCAGCGCGAGCAGTCGGTTTTTTCAACCAAGAAACTCGCTAGCAGACGCTGCCTGCGTCGGCGTCGCGAGGCGAGAGGGGGGAGCGTAGGAGAGGAGAGAGAGGGGGTACGTGACACGCATGCGCAGTGGGAGTGTGAACGCCGTGGGCAGGGATGCGTAGAGGAGAGAGGGGGGGGACGCGCATGCGCAGTGGGAGTGTAGACGCCGCGGGCAGGGATGCCTAGAGGAGAGAGGGGGGGGAGTGTAAGAGGGGAGAGAGGAGGGGAGGCGCATGCGCAGTGAGGTTGTGGTTTCCGCGGGGAGGAATGCCTAGAGGGGGGGAGAGGAGGTTTTTATTTTTATTTTTTTAAAGGGTTTGCGCATGCGCAGTAAGGGTGGGCACGCGGCACACCACCACCACCACCACCACCGGATTAAGCTTCGCCATAAGATGCTTCACATCTAATAAAGGATTTAGGGTGCCATAGGCTCCGTGCAGACGTAACTCATGAAGGCGCCTCTAGCGGCAACAAGCACAGATTCGGAAGGATGTTCTCAGCCGCTCGCACAGGGGAACAATCGCGAACGACACCTTTTCCGATGCCAATGCTTTTCGTGTTTTTCTCGCTAGGCCACTGGTCAGAGCGACTGTCTGTCCGCGCTATCAACGCGATCAGTGCAATCACTGCTGTCGTCTGTGTCAAGCTGCCGCCGAGTTTGCTGCCACGTAAGCCCGAGGGTGATAAGCTTTGATCGTTTAGTGTGCGAAGCGGCCCGCGCTACACGAGTGCAGTTTCGCTCAACGGGCTCGTCGCATCCATTGTCGTTTTCGCCAAGAATTTGATGTGGCCGCGTTCGCCTGAGGGTGCACGAAGTCTGGCGAAAAAAAGCACACACGCTAACACTACGGTTTCCTCACGGCTGCTAACAATTTACTGTCTTTTGAAAGCAAACGGGAACGAAAACGCCTCAAGCGAAGCACCAAAGCACGGCGCAGTGGCTTGCCGCCGCTTGCGTCGTCTGCTCCCGTATCACACCAAATCTGCTGCCGTGGCCGCTTTGGCGCTGGACGCAGCGCATGACTGTGGCGGCTCCTAACGTATGCACGGTGCCCATACGCACCGCAATTTCGGACAGCAGTGCGCTGCCCCTGTATGTCTTGTGTGCCACAAATCTGTAGGCGTGTAAAACGCGAATGGTTTGAAGCGTGGCCTAAAAATGGGTTAGAGTACAAAAGACTTGGACGGACTGTGAACACCGACTGCACTTTCGCACTGGCGCCCGTAGCCTATATTCGTGAGCTGCACACTAGCCCAGGTTCTCTGAAAAAATTTGACTAAACATTCAACCTGCTTTTCAAATACCGCACCAATATCTGATAATTTCGAGCCAATTGCATTTGCCGCGAGGGCTCTTAATCTGTTCGCACATAATCATTCTGTGCAAAATGCTGCTTTCAAATATTCTTATTCTTTCGTCAAAAACTGTGCAACAACGAGACGAGGCACACAACAAAGGGATAAAAAATCGGCCGCGTATCTGCGTGCTTCGCTGCAAATGTTGTCGAAAGAAGATAGACTTTTGCCGGCCGTACTACTATGTTTTGCCTTGCCTCAGACTGCGCCTCCTCTATGTTGGATCGGCCGTATCTGCCTGGTATTGATAAAATAGAGGAGGCGCTGTGGGAAATATGGACGCCATCTGGCCTTCGCATCGGGAAACATGAGCTTGTGCAGAACCCAGGGCCACTGCCAGCGGCAGCACCATATCGTCGGCCGAAGGCTTTTTCGTGCATAGCGTCGCAGTTCGTGCATAGCGTCGCATTTTCAGCGCAGTCTAGGGAAGCACTAGGGCCTTTAGAATTACGTATCTATGTATATTCTATTAAAGGAACACACCACCTAATAATTACGAATTGATGTTGTGCCTCAGATATGCGTAATATTTGCTTTTGATCGCAATGTTCACAAGTATGAACGCACACACAAGTGAAAGACGGCTGGGCGCTCAGCAAGTGCTTAAACTTTGGCAGGGCTGGCTGAATCGTTTGACAGACAGCCAGATGGAAAGACAGACAGACCGAAACTTCGGCGTTGAAGTATCCCAAGAAAGACTTTCGTCTTTAAAAGAAGGTGCGGCCTGTTGCGTGCCGCCGAAGCGGCGTCTCGGGCCTAGTTCACCTCGCGCCCGCTCTGGCGCCTCTGCTCGTCCCACGGAGAAGCGCTTCCACATAGACTGGTACGCGCGACAGTGACTCTAATCAGGCCGTAAATAACGCGTTTTGCAGTTGCACATCACAGGTTGAATATTGAAGTCGTTATTAGAAGGGCCCATTACACCACATTTGTGAAACGTTTGCCCTAGTAGTGCCAATCTTTCGTAGAGTGGGCCTCAATACTCTTCATGATGGCTGCCCACTTGAATCGTCTGCAGCGAAAAGTGTCACCGATCCCGTTAATGGGGAGGCAATCGCCGGGCAGATTCCAAGGGCTGACGTATCGGGCCACCGAAGCCCACCACGAAATCAGAGACAATTTAAATATAGGTCATTTTAGTGCACCAGCGAAGGCTGGCTGCGGTCCAAAGACCAAGTTAGAGCCAAGAGTTGGCATCACAAACAAAATGCGCCTTTTAGGAGCGAAGCTCCTTAAGGTCGAGGCTTGTCCATCACTCCGCCGGTGTCACTCCGCGTAGCCACGCTAGTGCGATGACGATGACGCTGCCATCACGGCACAGCACATGCAGCACATTCTCTTTTAGGGGCGAAGCTCCCTAAGGTCGAGTCTTGTACATCACTCCCCCCGGTGTAGCCACGCTAGTACTCGCCGCTCCCGCTAGAGGCGCAGATGTGCTGTCATTTTATTTGCATGGCACCCACTAGATGGCTCTGCGGCGCTCGCTCCAATCTCCGGCGCGCTTTCTCCACTCTCGGCTCGCGGCGCGCTTCCTCTCTCTTTCGACGGTCGTCACTCAGTGCACGTCGATACTACTACTACTGCTATGAACAACGAAGACAAGGCGGTGGAGCGGAGGGCTCGCAAAGCGGCTGCAGCACGGGCTCTCAAGTTGTGCGAGAGAGAAGTAGGCGGTGGCGACGCAGACAAGCGGATCCAGATTTGCGGGCTCGTGAAGCTGCAGTGGCACGGCAGCGCAGGCAAGCCGACCCGGAGTTGAGGGCTCGCGAAGCTTCAGCGGCACGGCAGCGTCGGCAAGCTGATCCAGAGGCGGCGAGGGCTCGCGTCACGACGTGTCCCGTCTTTGCATGATCGAGTGGGCAATGTACGGGGAATTCATGGTTACCGGAATGATCGCCCGCAGCTTGACCCACTCATCATCATTCACTTCGTTGATATGCTGTGATTTTTTTATTCTTGTTTTCTTTTTTCGTTGCGCGTGCCCGTTGACGGGCTCAGTCGACGCGGTGATTTGATGCGGTCGTGTGGAAGCAGCGGCGCGCGCCTATTTTCGCGCTCGTCTGCGACAAAAAGAAGTGCTCTATTACAAATAGCACGCTTCCCGACACAGCAGAACGCAGGGGAATACGTGGTGATTCACAGTAGCGTCTCTTATCGTGTTCGAGCTGCTCAGTGGCACACAACAGCTTGGCGGCGGCATCACACCACTGGAAAAAACTGTCTGCCACAAAGGTTCGCACCAAAGAACCGTACTCAAGCACAGGAAACATGAGGCAAGCTGCCCCCCACACATGATCACACACCAAAAAAAGCGCGAGGAAGCACATCAAAAAGCACACGCACAGGCATAAATCCTGAGACAACCACATTGGAACACCAATTGTCGTCTCCTTTATGGACTGGAGTAGGGGCGCCCTCACTAAAAAAGCGGCCGCAACTGTCAACTCAGCCGAGACGCGCTCGCCCATTGACGGCGCCGCGACGCAACAGGCCACACCTTCTTTTTAAATGCGAATGCATTTCTTAGTCAGGGCTATGTCAGGCGTCGGTGTCCGCATCTCTCCGCTCTCACTCCCTCTCCCATAGCAACAGCTGCGGGCGCGCGCGCTTATCCTCGCCCCTAGCAACCGGAGCAGGTGGTGCGGGCGGAGTAGCGGAGAGTGAGTGGAGAGGAGGAGCGCGCTCTGGTGTGTGAGGGCGCTCGCATCGCGGGAGCTCGGCGGAGCTCCCGCGTGTGTGGAGAGAGTGTAGGAGAGGGTAGGTGCAGTGCTTCGCCGCTCCTTCTCTCGCCGTTCGCTCTCTCTCCTCCCTGCGCCCCACTCTCCCGTCCGCTCGCTCGCACACACGTATATATATATATATATATATATATATATATATATATATATATATATATATATATATATATATATATATATATAAAATGAAAAAAATAAAAAAAAGAAATAAAAAAAACAACAAAAAAAAGAAAAACAGGCGCTGCGCCGTACTCCCGACCAGGCTGCAGAAATTAGGCGCCTTTTTCCTTCTTCGAACCACAACCACTATATATAAATGGAGTGAAGCGCGCGCGAAATGCATTCGCATTTCCTCACGATTCCCTTCGGGGAGGTGGGGGAACATTTTTTTATCCAGCGGCCGTGTCTCTCCCTTGCTGGCGTGCCTCGCAGAGACACTGGGTGCGTTCGTCAGAGACACTGGACGCGCGCTGGACGCCTCCGAATCGCAGAGGTGCATCCTCCTCCTCCGGGCGCTTATAAAAGCCCGGCACATCTAGCGTCGGGGGGCTCCTCTTTGACCACATGTCCAAGAGCTCGTTTCGCAGAAATTCTGGCGTCGGCGTGGGTATCGGCGTCGGTGTCGCGTCGTTGGTTGTGAGCGAAACATCATCTTGTCCGTGACCGAAAATCGAGAAAGATGCAAATAATATAAATAATAGAAATTTCCGGGTCCGAGTGAGGATCGAACCCCAGGCCGTCTGCGTGGCAAGCAGGTGTTCTACCGCAAAGCCACACATCTGCTTGGAAATAAAGTGAAAATAACTTGCTCTTCTTCTGAATGCAGTGGTTGGTTGGTTGGTTCCTTATTGTTTTGGCGCAACCCACCTCGGGGGATAGGCCATGAATCGGACGGTGTCTTGCTTAGTGAAAATAACTTTCATGCTTCGCAAACGCAAGCGTCCTTTATATAGGCGTCGCAATGTACGTAACATGTAATATCCCAGTAATATTGCGTGGTAGAAGCGTACATTGCCATCGGGCGTCAGAACATGTGAGTATCATAACGGTTTCGTAGTTTAAAGCAGGCCACTCATTACAAAAGGCACACACCTTACTGCGAGTATTCCCTTAACACCGCGTAGTGGGTACATAGCAAGTATGTACTAAGTGGTTGAAGTACACACTAGGGACAGGATATCGCTATCGCGTTCTACTCTCAAAGGCTAAGCTGAAGGGTCCCCCAATTTTTTTGTACATACGTTGTTCTCTTCTAAATTAAACGTTTTTTAAAGACGATAGTCATTTTTGGGATACTTAAACCCAGAAATTTTGGTCTGTTTGTTTGTCTTTCTGTGTGTCTGTCTGTCCCTCAATTCAGCCACCCGGCCAAAGTTTGGGGCTGCGTTCATACTTGTGAACATTGTCGATTAAAAAGCAAATGTTACGCATATCTGAGGCGCAACATCAATACGCAAGCATTAGGTGGTGTGTTACTTTAATAGAAAGTACATAGATACGTAATTCTAAAGACCCTAGTGTTTCTTAGGCTGCGCTGAAAATGCGAGGCTATGCATGAAAAAAGCCTGGCAGTGGCTCTGGGTTCTGCACACGCTCATGTTTCCCGATGCTACTGTCAGATGGCGTCCATATCTCACGCAGCGCCTCCTCTATTTTATGAATGCCAGCCAGATGCGGCCGATTCAACATAGAGGTGGCGCTGTCTGAGGCAAGGCAAAACATAGTAGTACGGCCGGCAGAAGACTATCGTCTTTCGACGACATTTGCAGCGAAGCACGCATTACGCGGCCATTTTTTTCTCTGGCTACCTTTTGCCTTGCCGCTGCTTGGATGTTCCCAGCCCAGTCTTTTGGCCCTCGTGTCAGGCTACCAAAGAGACCCTGAGGCCTCTAGTAACAATATATAGAAATGCCACCAAGGAAAAAAATGAAGGACACTTTGTACATTCCAAAGTGTGTTCGGCGAAAGCTTGTGGCCATTCGACTGACTATGCCATATCTTTTTGTTTTGTCGGACGGACGGATAGACGGAATCGAAATGACAGACGGACAGAGGGACACATGGACGGGCGGACGGACACACGGACGGAGAGACGGACGGACACGGACGGATGGACGGACTGACACGAGTGGACCGACGGACGGACACGAATGGACGGACGGACACGAATGGACGGACGGACGGACACGAATGGACGGACAGAAACGGACGGATGGAGACGGATGGACACGGACGGACGGATGGACGGACGGACAGATGGATGGACGGACAAATGGACGGACCGACGGGCAGATGGAGGGTCGGACGGATTCGAAAGCTTATTCCGTGGACGCCTGTGTTCATTGAGACGGCGTCGGTCAAAATGATTGCAAACGCTGGGCACAGTGACGCTGCGCAGGCAAAGCGCGAGCGCTGTAGAGTCCTCACTTGACTGGCGTCCGATTGCGCACCCCGCCGGCCACCTGGCTCCATGCCAGAGCTCGGATGGACGGACGGACGGACGGACGGACGGACGGACAGACAGACAGACAGACAGACAGACAGACAAACAGACAGACAGACAGACGGACGGACGGACGGACGCCGAACGGACGGACGGACGGACAGACGCCGGACGGACACCGGACGGACGGACGCCGGACGGACCTAAGCATGAGACATTAAAGGCTTTCACCTTAATATATTTCTTAATTATTAAGGCGAAAGCCTTTAATGTCTCATGCTCACGTCTGTCCGGCGCCCGTCCGTCCATCCATCCATCCATCCGTCCGTCCACTCACCTGTGTCCGTCCGTCCGTGTCCATCCGTCCATCCGTCCGTCCGTGTCCCCGTCTGCCCCTGGCATCTCAACGTCTCGCCCACCAGCCGCCACTCTATCGTCGTCGCCAACCAGATCACGTCAACTCGACCAGTGAAGCATCCGTGTTTTGGTCAGACTGAACTCGGGTTCTTCTCCGCTGGGCCGCTCAGCCGCGTTAGAGCTAGACCATCTAGTTTAGATCATTGAACTTACGTTTTGGTTCTAATGAGGAGTGGTTTACCGTGTGCAGTGAACTTTTTACTAAGTGTAATTTTGTGTACATATATAGTTTTCACTTTAATTCTTGATTAAATGTTGCGTGTGTTGGTTTGTTAAACCAGCTGCTTTGTCAATAAGACTCTCAGTGGCTCAGCCATGGAGGACCGTTACGAGCCAAAAGAAGAATTAGCATCACAACACCCAAGGTGCACGTCTACTTCTTCAAGACTTCCCGTAGAAGTTTCGTAGCTTTTAAGGCGAAAGCCTTTGATGTCTCATGCTCACGTCCGTCCGTCCATCCGTCCATTCGTCCGTCCATTCATCCACACGTCCATCCATCCACCCGTCCGTCCGTCCGTCCGTCCGTCCGTCCGTGTCCGTCCGTCCATCCGTGTGTCCGTCTGTCCGACCGTCCGTCCGTCTCCATCCGTCCCTTCATCGGTCCGTTTCTGTCCGTCCGTCCGTCCATCGGTCCGTTTCTGTCCGTCCGTCCGTCCATTCGTGTCCGTCCATCCGTCCACCCGTGTTAGTCCGTCCATCCGCCCGTGTGCCGTCCGTCGATGTGTCCGTCTGTCCGTCCGTCATTTCGTGTCCATCCATCCGTCCGTCCGACAAAACAAAAGGCATGGCCATAGTCAGTCTAATGGCCACAAGCTTTCGCCGAACACACTTTGGAATGGACAAAGTGTCCTTGAATTTTTATTCATTTATTCGAGCAACAAATTACACAAACTGCACGTCATGTCAAATAACAATCGCAGTGTCACGTGGTAATGTTGACGATGTCAGAGCACAGTCGTCTACATATAGGAGCGACATGAGAACACTACCATCTGTGTAAGGGCATTCCACCGCGTACGTCATCCCCTCATTCTCTGCGCGCGCGCCCGCGAGGAGAAGGGCAAGCAGCGTTCAGCTTGAAATTAGACCTATTTACCGCAGTGCGTAGCGTTGAAAATTTTGGCAGACGTGATCGTGAACGCCCAGTGTATGCATTGCGCTCGTCAGCTCAAAATTGTCAAACCTGGTGAGAGGTCCTTTAAGTGTTGAGCTGTGAACGTCATTAGTTCGCGCTTGTCCTGTGGGTGTTATTTGGGGCGTCCTTTGCGCTTGAGCAGCGCGCTGCACCTTTCGGTCTACTTGCCGTTCTTCACGTGACATTCCAATGTGTTATTATCGCATTATTTGCTTCGCCCTTGCGGCGAAACTGTGACTTTCAAAGCGAAAGCTGTTATGAGATCACCACAAGGGCCGTTTCTTCGCCGTAGTTAACCACTGTTGCGCGAAAAAAAAGCTAAAACAATGAAAAAATACCTATGCCCGAATGGGAATCGAACCCGGGCCCTCTGCGTGGCAACCTAGCCACAGAGCTACGCCAGTGCTTGAACCATACCACAGAGCTACGCCGGTGCTTGAAGTTGCGTTGCAAACTCTCCCTATGCAGGCTTCATGTCAGATAAGGAATCGCGTTAACATGTGTTCTAAAGTGTTTTAGAACAGTAAAGTAACAACCAGGCATCACATAATGAGAATTGCGTAACGAGTGGGTCGTTCAATGCTCTAACCCATTATAAAAGCTGCAGGCATAATTGTTCATCGTCGTCAGCCACAGAATCAAGAAAGTTCACATAATGCGTTAGTAGTGCGTAGCTGGTATCGCGCTTTTCCGAAGAATGACGAATAATGGCATAGTGGACGCTTCCCCACGACACAAAAATTATGATGATTTTGCGTAGTGGGCACCATGCAAGTGAGCTTGTAGTAGTTGCCCCAAGAGTTTTTAAAAAAGGCTCTGGAAAGGCCGCTGTGACTGTGCTGCGCTTTCCGCGCAGGCCTTACGGTTTTTTTTTGTGATAGGCCGCATGGTGGCTAATACCCGATAGGCCACACAAATTACGGCTAGCGACGCTAATCCTTGACTTATGTACCTGCTAGTGGCACTCGACCTCGGCGTTTATGTGCCCAGGCGTATTCCTTGGGTTGACTTCATGTTTCCACGCACTGCCGAAGAGCAGGGCTGGGCAAAGATACTTTGAAATTGTATCGCGATACGATACAAGATACTGGGGCGAGAAGTATTGGAGATACAGATACAAGATACTTCCAGGATAAATGTATCCGATACGATACTCCCCAATTGTATCTTAAGATACTTCGATACATTTGTAAATTTGCTATATAGGTCTATAAATGCCGCAGCAAATGCCTATGTACGCCCAAAGCGATGAAAATAAAGCGTGATGTATCGTTAACTAAGGTGTTAAGGTCAGACAATAGAAAATTCAGTGTCTACGGAAAATAGCATAAAAGGGCTCGTGGGTACGCTCATGAAAAAAATTACACCATCTCCCGCTAAAGCGAACCATGTGTAGATGTGAAGCAGCGGGCGCTAACGCTTACACTGGCGGCGGCGTTGACGCTGGCGCTCATCGCAGCGTTGCGCAGGAGAGAAAACTGGGGAGGCGCAAAGCACGCAGTGATGGAGCGGTGTTTCCTACTGGAACATGTCAATCGCTGCTAAAGGGCAATGAGAGACAGAAAACTCCGACTGGACACAGAGACCCGCAGTCCGCTTTTAGTCAACGCGCACGCTGCGAATTTTTATTGTTCAACAACGCACAGGAGAAATCTCCCACCGGCACCACCTTGGAGGTCAAGATCCATTGCCATATATACGGGGTGGCCAGTGAACGGTTGTGCAGCGCGAGCAGTCGGTTTTTTCAACCAAGAAACTCGCTAGCAGACGCTGCCTGCGTCGGCGTCGCGAGGCACGAGAGAGGGGGGGAGCGTTGGAGAGCAGAAAGAGGGGGGGCACGCATGCGCAGTGGGAGTGTGGACGCCGCGGGCAGGGATGCCTAGAGGAGAGAGGGGGGAGCGCAAGAGGGGAGAGAGGAGGGGAGGCGCATGCGCAGTGAGGGTATGGTTGCCGCGGGGAGGGATGCCTAGAGGAGAGAGAGGGGGGCGAGGAGGTTTTTTTTATTTTTATTTTTTTTGAAAGGGTTTGCGCATGCGCAGTAGGGGTGGTCACGCCGGCACACCACCACCACCACCGGATTAAGCTTCGCCATAAGATGCTTCACATCTAAAAGTAAGTTTCGCCACTAGGGCGAAGCAATGAATGCGATAGCAAGAAATTAGTTTGTCACACGAAGAACGGCAAGCAGCCCGATACTTGCAACGCGCCGCCGCAGTACAAAGAAGGACGCTCGAAAAGGACGCACAGGTATACACAGGACAATCGTGAACTAACAACTGTCTCAGTTGTTACGTGTTTGTATTTGAGCAACACGCTGCGAGCGTCCACAATGCAGAAGCCGACGCTGTTGTTGTTGCCTCTGACATGGCTCATACCCACTCAGGGGGATTGGCCTAGGATTGATTATATGATTGTATGACTTTTCGACGCTGTTTCATACTTCTCTTTCTTTTAAACTGCGGCACGTGGAATGACCCCTCTGCGTCTCCTGCCACGCGGTGGCGTCTGACGCCAAGTGTGCCCGGTGTTCTTTTTTTCCTTCTACATCATGAGTGGTACAGAAGGGAGCCACTTTTTCGTGCGCATCTCAAGGGCAGTTTTCAATTTGAAAGAAACTTTAAAAGCGTTGCGTGATAGAAAACGCGCTCAAGCTGTTCCGAGATCTGCGTACCGCGAGCGGCAAATGGTGCACATGAATAGCTCGCCGTTATATCGCTGGCAAGAGCAGTGCCTCCTACTGTTTGGAACAACGTAGGTGTTGTGCATGTTAAAACAATTCTTATGTGACAAATTATGATGTGCGCAGTCCGCAACAATTGCAAGTAATGATTCCATGCATTAAAGAGAAAAAATAAAGCACGGCGTGTGGCTGTGTTGGCTAGCGCAGCAAGCTGCGGAGCGAGACGTCGCTGGTTCGAATCCCCGGTCAGGCGGTTTGGAATTTTTTTTCCACTGATTTATTTTTCTTTATGCCTTCTTTATATATGCACATACATATACATATCCGGGACATGACGGCGTCGACAGACGGCGACGGCGAAAATCAGCCGAGAGTGTCCATATAATTGCTATCGCAATAAAAAACTGAGCACTTGGTACTGTTTCTCACATCCTCATCCAAATATGTTTAAGACTTTTCATATACTTTCCATTATTGTAATGCAGACTTAATTTCGCTGTTTTGTTAAATCGTAAGCAGATTTTTTCTGACTGCATACTCTAGGCACGCTCAGATTATTTTACCTTTGCCCTCAGCACCGCCTTAACATAACATTAAACTCACATGGAATGGAGAGATTTAAATGGTAGCCAATAACCCAGAGAGTTAAAAACCCAGAATAAAGTAGAAAATGAGTTTAGGAGCAGGTTACAAAAGACATATTACAGTAAACATACGATCTAACGCTATACAGAGAGAGAGAGAGAATAAGGATAAAAGAAAGGCAGGGAGGTTAACCTGGGCTGAGCCCGGTAGGCTACCCTGCACTGGGGATGGGGGGAGGGGGGAATAAAAGTTAGAAAGGAGGAGAGAAAAAGTCACTGTTGCCGTGGACGTAACGGCAGGCTATATAGGGAATGTGGGGGGATGCAAACGAAGGACAGCAAATTGAGCACTTGTGCATTTGGAATTAAGCTATCATTAAAAATACCTCTTGAATAGTTTGGCACGAAGAACAAAGATAAAGTTGCCAAAATATGTTCTCTTACGTAAATGCTTGTTCTATTGCATCTAGCATCGATTCCGTGGTGCGACTGTTGTTAGAATCTAATTTGCAAACGAGTCAATCTCGTATTTGAACTGGTATAGCGGATGGTGGTAAAGAAGAAACGGCCGAGCAGATCGACACAAGAGGACAGAGCGCTCTCTGCTCTTGCGTCGATCTGCTCGGCCGTTTCTTCTTTACCATAATGCGCTACACCAGTTCAAATACGACGAACCAACTCGCCCAATCTTCAATACTTGTGAGTCAATCTCATATCGTACGTAAGTCAAGCTTACACTCACCAGATCTTTGAAATCGCTGTGTGAAAGCCGCGAGACGCTAACCTCATCCTTGCATAATTGAGACTTTTCAACGAAGAACAACGCAAGGCAAACTTCGATAACGACAATGTAGCGGCATCCGAATTTTAGCGAAAGACGTCGCACGCAATGGAGTACGCAGTAGAGTACTGTTGCTACAAGCAAGGTTCATGGCACCGACAGAACTAAAGAGAAAGAAAACATCGAAAACCGAAGGGTCGGCTGCGCGTAGACGTTCGTACGCTTGTTTTTGTCGAGATTGCTCGAGCGCGATCACGTGGTTCTTCTCCACAAATAGGGACGCGCATGGACCTAATCTATTGTGCTCACTAGAGCACTCTGGCGGACAGACAAAAGAATGTCACTGTCGCGTTAGTTTTATTGAGGAGGCTTAGTGGCAGCAGTATCAGTTTGAGAAGCCGAGTACAGCCGACGTTTATTGTTTCGCATGGTGGTGTTTCTGCAGCAGTATCTTGTATCTTAAAGATACACGATACATTATTGAATGTATCGGAAATACCGATACAGATACTCGTTTTGCGACACGTATCGCGATACAGATACAAGATACCCAAAGAGTATCTAAGATAGTATCTAAGATACATGTATCTTCGATACTGCCCAGCCCTGCCGAAGAGGATTGTAGCGAGAGGGTGAGACGGCAGACGACGTGAAGGCGGCCGACGTGGCCGTGCTGTTCTGGCTACTCTATTAGGAGGTCATTAGCCGAAGCAGAGCGGCGGCGGCTGCAGCCACCAATCCGGCCAAGACCGTGAGCGTGTTATCTCCTTTCTCACAGTTCAAGCGTTCGGCGTGAGTTGCGCGAGAGGCGCGGCCCGGTGGCGGGAAAATGGCGATGATGATGATGATGGGCGATGAAGATAAGGCTACACTGATCTCAGAAGGCACGCAGAAAGAAGCTCGTGGTTCTGCTACTCTACGCCAGGTTGCGCAATGATCAAAGCTGCTCAAAAAGAAAGCGTCTGCTCTTTCATTGGTCTCATTCAATTATTTTCATATAATTGATTGAATTATATGTATTCAACAGAACTCTTGACTTGTACCATAACCATCGATTTCACGCCAGTTTTACTTTTTTAAAACACATTCGCTGAACATTCGGAAAACCGAAAGTAAGTGCTTGGCCGGAAGTGCTTGAGAAACAAGAGTGCCATTTTTTGCACGCGCCACTAAAAAAATAGACCGAGACTAGTAATAAAGAAACTATGCAATTACAAGACGCAAACAACTACACATGCTTTATTAACGAATGATTTCAGGCGCGAGACGAAAATAATTTGGCAGATCACAAGTACCATGGTAATCGATGTTATGCGAAGCATACGGAGAAAGGTGACTGGATTGTAATTTTTTTATTGAGTGAAACGTTACGAAATAACTTTAAAGATATGTACAAATGTTGTGCGCACAGACATGTGTTCAACAGTCGCATATGTTTCATATAACCAGTTCTTTACAGTTGCTTAACGATACTAACAGAAACATGGGTATTACCAACACCAGAAGCGGTAAGCTGATGTGTAGCACTTGTGCTTGCGAGGATGGTAGCCCTGGATAGTGCTTCGTGGACAAGCTAGAGTGGATGGCGCTTAAGTATACAATTGACGTTAACCCGACATGACGCCTGCCTCATAGGAGTACATATGTAATGTTTATCAAATTAGATAGTCTGCACTGCAACCACAATTTACGTTTCACCAACATTACGCCTGCATAGGGTCTATTTCCGAAGCATTTGCGAGACCTGCCGTGGCTCTGTGGTAGAATACTTGATTGCCACGCAGATTGCTTGGGTTTGATTCCTACTGGGACCCTGATATTTATTATTTGCATTCGTCGGGTCAACACTGCTGGCGCCAATTTTTCTTAACGCCCTCGCATTTAAATTACTGATGTCTCTCCTCATCGTTCCTGGGTAGATGTAAATTATCAAACACCTGTGGCGCATACCCGCATACCGCGGCCCATACAGGTATGTGCTACATGTGCCTGCAGGAATGGGTTTGACGACGTATGCGACAGGATTTTCACGTTATACGTGTCATGACCAGCCAGACATATTCTTCAATACATCTTACCCTCTCATACAAATTTTGGTCTACACCAAGTTAAGGAGGCGATCACGAGAGCACCCAGACGTAGGCGGCTAGATAGATAGATAGATAGATACAGTACGCAAAGAATTGCTTCGCATTTAATAGCAGAAAAACTTGCAATTTAGTTCAGCCATGTGGTGAGTTAAAAGTGGAGCTCGCTGGTGAAATAGAAACAATCAACGACAATGGCATTCAAAAAAAGTTGCCACTCATACAGAAACTGACGTCGATTCGCATTTTTTGTTCATCCCTTAAAGCTTTTGCAGTTTCAGCCAGATACCTTCCGTAGGCAATCCCAGTAACGTCCTTGCAACATATTTCGGCGGCTCCTGAAGGAAAATGAAGATAAAAAGAAGAAGAAATGGGACAAATATTCTACAAACGT
The DNA here is from genome assembly GCA_030522465.1 of Rhipicephalus appendiculatus. Lineage (NCBI taxonomy): Eukaryota > Metazoa > Arthropoda > Arachnida > Ixodida > Ixodidae > Rhipicephalus > Rhipicephalus appendiculatus. The sequence goes on along the minus strand of JALIZH010022079.1, from coordinate 29,461 downwards.
TGTTATTCACGCAATAATACATACTTTTTTCATGAACTGTGACAAGGCCTAGGAAAACATTATATTTTGCAATGAAAAGCTTTACGATTTGTAGACAGCATAGTGGAAGATGGCTAAGAATTGGTGTTAAAATGTTATTTCTGACATTAAATTCATGCATGACTTTTAACAACAAAGGAATTGGTTGGTCCGCTGAGTTCGTACGACCGTTTTGTGAAGAAATGCAGAATACCTGTTGCAGCTATTGATGACCCGCTATGGCATGTGACAGAAGATTGCTTTTATGTATATTTACATTGCTTTCTCTAACGCCAAGGCAATACCAACCTGCGCATTGTGGAAAGAACTGGAGTGATGTTCTGCTGGACAGTAGCCAGAATATGGATTGCCAGCTATTTGTGAGGTGATTTCGCAGGCATCGCATATGTGATTATTTCGGCGATTATTTTGCATTCTTTGTAAGGAGTCATGAAATTCGTGAATCAGTGCTCGATCTCCTATCAAATTGTGGTAGTAGCAAAACTGCGCCTTTTCAACCTGCTGTCGTAGTACAGCACAGTAAGAGCTGGAACGGTCGAGTCATGCTTGCTTGGCTGAACAAGTATTTAGTGAAAATTCTCGCTCCTTTTCATGCAGTTTGTGCTGTAAGCTCACGGAACTACCCATGCATGATATTCAAGCAACTGACGCAAGGCAACGGCCGAAGTGCTAACAAAGGTGTGCGGCTCACGAGTTCATCGGGAGCGGATATGCGGTTCGGTGAAGATGACGTCTTCGTGGTGGCTACTGTCAACTCGAAAAATGGGCTTCATATATTGCTTACGCTGATTTTCTTTTTGTTCGAGTATACGTGAAACGAAGAAATGGTTCTTTCAATCAACCGATGAACGATTTGAGTAAAGTTTGTCGTGCTTGAGAAAAGCCATCAAGTTGTAGATGGATAAGGAAGCATAATTTTGATTCAGGGGTTTCATGAAAACAAAGATTTTCCACAAAATGGGAGCATTAACTAAAGATGAGAACGTATTTTGAAAAATTCGTAACCCCGCATCTATGAGAAGTAGCATCATTATGAGATGTGGTTGTGCTGATCAATGACACTTTTAAATTTGACCCTGAGTTTTTAGCAACTAAGCAACCACGATCTACGTGGACAAATAGGAAATATAATACGTACATTGAACATTTATTCTTAATTTTACGTTATTGTGCAGGCTTTTTAAAGTACACTAGAACTAATATCAAGAGTGGACAAGTTGTTGCCAAGTAAAACAATTTCGTGTATTCTCGTGCATTTGTTGACAAGGGGTTCCAATATTAACGTTCCTCTTTCCGTGCGCAGCATGCCCAACAACTTATATATATCTGCACTAACGCCGCGTGTCCGCCACGCGCCATAGCTTTAAATTATACTGTTATATACCTTCATAATACATAAGGACTAACAGACTACGCAGAGATTTGAAGAACCTTGCCATACTTCGCGAACACAGTCAGAAACATCACGGCTCTCTGTAGTAAAGACTCCCGTATTCATGTAAATCGAACGTTATATCAATGCATGCAACAGGGTGACAGTTGGCTGCAGATTGGTATAGACCTTTTCACAGACGGCTCCCTGGGCGCCGCCATAACCCTCTCTGGGCTGCGCTAAGTAAGCGTGACCCCCAAAAAAGCACTGCGGAGGTTGTGACCTCAGCCTTTGTACTCCCGCGCGCAGCTCAGCGTGGTGGCGTTTTTTATCTCCTGTCAAAATGTCTCTAGCTTGACGGTTGCTACTCACGTCCTTGTACTTTCCGCTGGGCAGTAACTTGTACTTCGTCACAAGAAGGGCCAATGTGAGAGCGAACTCCATTTGCGAGAGTGTAGACGCTATGCACTTCCGCGGCCCGAATCCGTAAGGGAAGTACGACATGGGATGTATGTTAGCCTTGTTCGCCTTGCTGAATCTGCGCAACCGTATAGAGCCGAGGGTAAAAAAAAGATTAGCGTTGCATAGAACATTGGCATATAAACTTCGACTCTACGAGACCTAAAAGACGATCTACGATCCAAGAGATTTTTTGCTGTTGTGTGTGAAGTTTGTGCATGTTTACTATGGTGAAGCCATGGGAAGTTTGTCGAAGGATCTCCTGTGATACTGCCGAAAGAACTTCACACTTTCGATACATATATCGTAGCACGTAGGGGCTGGCACCGCATGCTGTTGCGTTGAAAAACGCCACAATGTTACTAGGAGACTATTTCCTTTGACAGAGGTAACCAATGAAGAAAGACTTCAATGAACCATCGGTATTAATCTGGTGATAAACACGGGGGCCACACGTGTCAGCTTTGCGGGTTAATCGTCTGTAAGGAGTGCTTTGAGCGGTGATTTTTTCAACTTATTTTAATGGCATTTGATGTTAAGGAGATATGCAGTGTGCTTACCGAACACTGCAGTGACCGCGCAAAGCGGGACTACATGATGGATGAGAGTTGCAAGCATGAGCGAAAGGCAATTTCGATTCAAAATGCGAAATCCGAGCATGCTGTACGATTAGGATTGTAGCATGGATATAGCGCAGATAGCGTCAGCGAAAGACAAATGCGAAGACGGTTTTTGGTGTTCGCGCTTGCTCCGCTTTGACCACTGAGCGCTTCATCTATGTTAATTCTCTACTAAATGCCTCATAGGGCTCAACGCTAAACGCTACCATCAAGTGGTGGAGATGCTGGGTGTGGAGTTCCAGGACCATCAATACATAACAAGTACATAACGTACGTTATTACGTAGTTGTCAATAACTTTCGTGTGTTCGGACTGCCTTATTATAGCCGACTAAAGGAGTTTTTGAAACAGCTGTTGTCAGCTGATATTTGTGTCATCTGTATTGATCGACTGTTAAGGCAACATATTCTTGTTTGTAGGGCAGAGGCACTGATTATGCAAGTAATTTGGTTTAGTAGCAAAGGATAAGTACTGCTGTCCTGATAAATTGATTATTTTTGCGATAGCAATTATATGGACACTCTCGGCTGCTTTTTGCCGTCGGCGTCGCCGTCATGCGCCGTACACACACACACACACACACATATATATATATATATATATATATATATATATATATATATATATATATATATATATATATATATATATATATATATATATATATATATATATATATATATATATATACCGAAGGAACAAAGGGTTTCTAGGTCCGGTGCAATATTCACAAAAAAGTCAAACAGACGCGCGTGCGAAGCAGTTTTATTTACGTTTCGCTCGGGGTCCGAGCTTCATCAGAATGAAATGTGTAGCAACAGTGCCGTTAATATATATGCCCATATCAGGCGGAGTGAAGATGTGTTAACAAAAGCTGATATACAAACGTGTACTTATCGGTGAAATTGCGCATGAACAGCTCAGGACAATAGCTCACACATTTGTTACACTGACGACGCTGAAAATATACACGTGTAAAAATGTCAAAAATGTAAAAAAAATTGGTAAGGTGAAAGCACTAAGAAACACAAGAGCACAAAATCTTTACGGTGATGTAAGTGCAATGCCCGTTTTATGCCCACGATAGATATGTTACAATGACAAGCAGCTCAACTTGCCAGCGCATTCGTTTAAACCCCGACGCGATGGTTTCGAACTTATGAATCAGGAAGGATTCATAAGTTCGAATATATATATATATATATATATATATATATATATATATATATATATATATATATATATATAAGCCACAAACGAAAATGATTTAGAAAAATAATTTCCGACGCACGGAATCGAAGGGGCGACCTCTCGCTCCGCGACCCGCGGCGCTAAGCGCTAGGCCACAAAAACGCACGTCCTTCAGCCGACTAACGGCGAGCTATTTATATGCACCATTCACGGCTGGCGGTACGCCGATCTCGGGAGAATATCAGCGTGTTGTTTGCCTTTCCAGCCAACCAGCGAGATGGCGCGAGGTGCGCGCTCGGCGTCCCACTCGTTGTGATCCGTTGGCTCCTCACTCTGCACTTTGCCCTACGGGGCAGAGTCACCCGTGCGCCCGCTTATCTTGTAATGGGGGGAGAGCGGCAGTTTTACGTCGTGTGCTTTCGCCTGAAACATTGAGTTTAGGTTACAGAGCGCACAAAGGTCACTTCGCTCGCTGCAGAGGCACCGTTTCCGAAAGGAGCTCGCTGCTCAAACACAGTGAAGTAACATCTGTGACACTTGTTAGTTCGCGCTCATCCTGTGTATACCTGTGCGTATGTTTTGGTACGTCCTCACTCAAGGGGGCATCCGAGCTGGGTTCTATGTTTAACGACATGAAGTATAACAGAGGAGTCGGGACGTTTAGGAGGCACTGGCAATCCATGCTTGCATTGATAATAAAGCGAAAATTTGCATATGACCTGAAGAACATCGATTACAGTCAAGCATCAGGAACAGGAGGTCCTTCACAGTAGTCCATGACACCACAAAAATACGTATGCACAATATTATACGTTAAACACAGATACTAATTGCGATACGGAAGTTCACAATTTCGCATGCGAGAAAGCGAAACTAAAGTGAAGCTGCGTTTGAGATTAGGCGAATATTCCCAACACAAGATCAGACCCAAGTAACGCAACCATCTACTATATCATCCTGACATTTACGTTAAATGGACTTGAAATATATTGTTAAAATATCTTGCATTAGATGACAATGAATTGATGCTGTGTTTTCAGCCTGCACGAAGAAAATTGCCGACGACTGGATTATAGATGCATGAGCAGAAACTTTTGGCAATATGTCTGCACTTTATGTCTCCTGAGATGCACACGCGGACATCACCGAGAAAATAGTTATTTTCTTTCAGCATTTTGTTCACATTCTTTCAAGCGTACTGTTCTGATATCTACCCAGTAAAATCTAGGTGTTAGAGCCAGTCTTCTTGACGAATACATTGCCACATCATCAGCAGTGGTCGCAGCGTTCTTGGAGAGAGAGATAATAAACATCTTTATCTGGAAGTGGCGAGTTATTTTCGAGCTTGCTACAGGTTCTTACTCTAATCTTGGAGGTTGAAAAAGTTTTGCTTTTTTACCGTTCAGGGTCAAACTTCTTGGGTTCTGGCCACAGTGCGGGATCGTAGTGCACAAATCGAGGGTGGGAACAGAAACGTTCATGCCTTTGAGGATGCGGAACCCCGTTGTACTCGTAGTCTTGGTCACATATCCTGCGCACCGAGCTGCAAAGACATAGGTATTGACACAGCTCACTTGGCAAGTTGAACGGAAGTTTGAAAAGGTCACTGGCTACCAAGGCGGCTGTAGCCACTCAGAATAAGCTAAACTAATGAAACCAACACACAATTAAGCCAAGCGGAGCATAGGGTATTACAGTCAAAACTCGCTTTAACGATATTGAGGGGACCCGCGAATTATTTCGGTAAATCGGGGACTTCGTTAAATCGGGAAACAAAATAGCCTATGGGCAACTGCGGGGGGAATCTGAATTTGTTCGTTCAATCGAGGTATTCGTAAAATCAGGTTTCGTTAAACCGAGTTTCAACTGTATTCGTCTTTTTTTAATCCGTAGAGCCACGAGTTTTAAACTAAATTGAAAGGAATTGAAGTGAACGGGCTTTATACCCGTTCTTGCCCTTTGTAGTGATTGTAAGCTCACTGTCCTTCACCTATAGAAAAGAACAATGCCGTGTTATCTTTTAATGGCATGTGTAACGGGGACAGCAACAGGAACACTAAAAAAGACCCGGGCGGCAACTTGAAACTATTGAAGTCTGGAGCCAGTATGCCGGTTTGAATTAAACACAAGAAGCCACACGCACAGGAAGCAACGTCGTGTTCATAAATATAAGTAACTTAACTTAACCTTTATAGTTCAACGAGGACTGCTTGCTGCCCACAGCATAACTTTCCGTCTGAGCCACATTTCTAGAAGGCTTGTTAGACGCTAACCTATCAAGCGGCAAACAACAGGTCGCCCACATTAACCTTCACATGGCACATCCGCATTCTCTTCACATTCCAACTCAAAGTTTTCTTCTAGGTGAGGAATACTTGCTCCTTGCTAAATGTGCCCCAAATGCTGGGGAAAAAAAAGTTGTTCTCTTTTCTGAAAATGGAAAGCGCTTCGGTGTGAAAATTTGTCTCGGTCGGTTGATCATACCTGAAAACATAGATTTTCTTCCATCGCCTGATATGAATCAGATACTGAGCCATGTGATCTGAGAGAACTTGCAAATGATATATAGGGAGGGCATTAGTGAACAAGCTCGAGGTCTTGGATGTTAAATAAGCACCTGACTACTGCGCAGACTTCAACGATAAGGAAAGGTTCACAAAAAACTGCTGTTTTCATATCTGTGGAAATCGTTGATTTGACCTTATTGTGACGAGTAACCGCAACTATATAAAGGTGCCAAGATTCCCGAAATATGTTGGCCATATAGTAAGCGTGGCCAACAAACTGTAAGGCAACCCAGTAAGAATTTTCAGTCGAAACACATGCAGTTGTCGCTGTCGTGCTATCAAAGATAATTAGATACCTGCTTCTATGGCGTTCTGTAAACACGCCTTAGCACACAAGGAAAGGTGAAGGTGATCTGCAAGATTGTGTGACTATGCTAAACAGACCAAAACAGGTACAAGTGTGTGTGTAGCCATCGCAAAACTTGAAAAATGACATGTGACTAGACTGAAGCGCGCATCAGAAAGCAGCGCCATGATGTTGGGGCACTGTGTATGGGGGCTCGTTATATTTAGCGCATTTCTCTACCATGTTTATTCATAATTGGAATACGGTCTATTGTCGAGTAGCCTGTACGAAATGCTGCTTGGCCCTTTGGTTAACTGAACTCTCCGGTGGTTCTAATTGTATTAGCTCTTACCTTTGTGAATAGCTTATATACAACGGATTTTTCAAGACCGTGATGTCCTCTTTTTTATTGATTAAGATGATGTAATCATAGATCCAAAATTCAATAAATGCTCGTGTGCTACCTAAAGGCATGAAGTATGCCGAGACGAGACCCTCACTATGAAACAACTTAAGGAGAATGGAATCAAGAGCTCGTTTCATCTATCAAAGGCATGGATCAAAGGCATGGGGTGCATTATCTTCAAGTTTTTAACAGTAATGTAATAGTGACATAAATGCAAATGAAATAAACTGACGAATAACAACGTGCTTTCGCTGTGGACCGAACATACCACATTCAGATAACGCGCTGGTCGCTCCATCACTCGTTGAGTTTAATGCCTTATTTATGCTATAATTACAACATTACTGTTAAGAGCTACAAAATAATGCCCCCCTATATAATACTTGGCTTCATTATCTGTTGGGTTCATTCAGTTGCGTCTAACAAAGAAAAGAAACCCTTGATGCATACTACTTCTTTCATGCTTACTATCACACGTGTATGCATAGCATAGGAGGCACGTCAAAGCTCACGTAACAAAAGAATAAAAAATATTCAGTATAGCACCTTACCCTGGAAGCGAAGGGTAGAGTCTCAATGATTCTGACAGCGCCTGGTTCAAGTACGTGAGTTCACCGAGGTTGTCGTATGTGAGCTTCCCCTACACGGTGAACGGTAACATGTCACGAATGTACTGTTAGGAACTACGTCAGAAGAAGTGCACAATAAAGTGGGCTTAGTGGTTGTTAGAGAAACAGAGGGAAAGGAATGAGAGAAGCGGAAAGGGAAAAAATAGTGTCAATGAGTTCTGGAGAATCGCCCAATAAGTCTAAATGTTGTGCAGATGAGTTCTTCGGAATCTCGCAAGGTGGCGGAATGGTTAAGAAAGGGAAAATAGACAACCACCCATTTGTAGTACGAAGCCACAAGGAAATCCATACATATTTCTCGGAAAGAAAAGCTTTTTTGTTGCCGAAAAATTCGTCTTGGTCCCGGGTTCGAACCCAGGACCAGGACGAATTTTTTGGCAATTAAGAAGCTTTTCTTTCTGCGAAAGCTGTACGGATTTCCTTGTGGCTTCGCGATGCAAATGGGTAGTTGTCTATTTTCCGTTTCTTAGTCTAAATGTTATTCAGAGACGCTTGCTTACTCGCAGCACGTTCATCCTAATTTCCCGTGTAGTTCTGCAAAGGGACTGACGTTTTACTCTAGATAGTCAGCTTAAAGGGGCCCTGCAACACTTTTCCAAGTAGCCATGGAATGGATTCACTAAAGGAGCTTATTGCCTCACGAATTTATTGCCGCAAACATTTTTGGAATCCGTCCAGTACGAGGGGAGTTACAAAGATTTCTCGCACGCTGCAATTGCATTCTCTCTTCTCTCGTCCCGTCGAAAGCGCTGGAAGCTAAGAAGGGAGGGATGGCACGGGGAAAGAAAATACGTCACGCGCGCCTCGTGATCTCGAGCGCTTTTTTCTCTTTCTTTTTTTGTTCGAATACGTGAATTTTCATTGCAATCGCGCGCGCACGCATGGACAAGTCGCGGCCTCCCGCGGCGGCCTCTGTAACTACCGAGCGCGCCATGCTCAAATCAGCCAATGGCTGATACAAAAAAAATCTCTCGTCGGTGACGAGTGATTTTTGGGTACGCAACGTCATTTGTCGAGAGAAGAGAAAGCAATTTCTGGCTGACTTTGAGAATTTATTGTGAATTGCACGCCGCGTGCTGCGCTATAATATTTGGCTCGCGTGTTCTCGAGAGCTTGGACTACCGATCGGCAGCGTTTTCTGAGCATGCTCAAAAAGTGTTGCAGGGCCCCTTTAAGGAAGGAAATTATACAATGGTATAGCGAAAAGACCACCCGAAATTAAAGCCACCTGTAATCCTGTAGGCCGCCGTAAGCATGCCTGTAAAATCTGAGTAAACAAATGAGCTGCCAAGAAAGCGCCACCAGCTGGCGAACGCAGATTGAGTTCTTTCTTCATCATCTTCTGCTTTCCTATTTCATTCTGTCTATCTGTATTGTCGTCTGTCTTCCCTTCCCTCGTCCTCACCCTCCATTCCCTCTTTCGCACCACTTTCTACGGCATACTGTACATGGTTATGCTATGGTTTACCCTCTCACCTTCTTCTCTTCCTGCATACCATCTTCACACCGCGTCATCAGTCCTCCTCACCTTCACTGCCCTTTCCCATCCCATTACTAAACTATACCATACAAGGCTATGCTATGCTTTACGCTCTTCCCTCCTCTTTTCCTTCCTCCTCACCCTCACTTCCCTTTCTCATTTCATGCTGAACTATAGAAGGCTTGGGTATGCTATTCTAGGAGCTACCTGGTACATATTCACTATCCGTGGATCAGAAAGTACTCTATACAAGGCTATGCCATGCTTTACCCTCTACCCTCCTCCTTTACTTCCTCCTCCTTCTCTAAACACTGCTCCTCACCTTCACTTCCCTTTCCCACCATCTTGGTATTGCCACAGGGGCGTAGCCAGAAATTGTTTTCGGGAGGGGCACCTCCATTATTTCAGGGGGGGGGGCACCTCCTTGAAATGGCCATTTTTCGCTACGTATTCCATGGCGACCAAATATTTCGGGGGGGGGGGGGGCACGTGCCCGGTGTGCCTCCCCCCCTGGCTACGCGACTGTATTGGCACATACCCGTTTGCTGCGGCGCATGCACGCCGAGTGTTCGGCAGGTCGCCCACGGAATTACTGCAAGCTTAAAAGAGCTCTGCTGCTAAAGCTATTGAACACCACCACCGCTACCACCATTACTGCCACCTCCACCATTGTGAACCACCAGAGTCCAGGCTCCCGCCTCGCTTGACACAAAATAAAACGTCATCTCTCTCTCGTTCTCACCACCCGCACCCCCACGAACGACGATGATGACGACAACAGCAATGCAATGTAGTGTGTTTGTAATGTCAGGCTTTGGGCCAGTTGTTGGTAGCTTGCTAAACTGTAGTAAGATTAGTAACAAGGAAACAGCGCGACTTCTTCAGACGGGGACAAAACCAAAGAGATCGACATGGCCAACCGCTTGCCCGTGTCGCCCACTCATTGGTTTCGTACCTGTCTGACGTAGTCGCACTGTTTCCTTATTGCAGTGTCTTTCTTATTAATCTATTATGAGTGGTAGAATGCGTTTACCTCTTTTTCGAGTAGGGCTTTAACTTCGGCTCGAACCTTGTCTTGTACTTCCTGGTGCTCCGATAGAAGGTACGATGCGAAGGCGAGCGGTGACGCTACATTGTCGATTCTGTAAGCCAGAGGGGTCGCATGCGAAAACTGTGTTCAGCTTATTTGTCATATTTAGCGCGCTGCGTTAAAACTAACGTCGTAATCATTGGGATATTTCTTGGAATCAAAGCCAGTGGAGTATGAAAGAGTTGCGTGAATAGTGATCTTTAAAACAAAACAATGCAACAAAGGTATCCATATGCAGGGTGTTTTTTTAAAGCAATACAGATCTTTCCTTAAAAAACTATAATAGGTACTTGTCGCCTTCGCAGCCAATTTCCTAGGCCGAGGCGGAAAGAAGACATCGCCACTAATTAGATCACTCAGGAATGGTTAATTAACAAAAATAATTTAATTAGCTTTTTAATTATCAATTTTAGGGTGGTTGTTTATATGGCGAAGTTGTTCTACGTCCCAATTTATGGCGAGCCTACTTTCTAAAAACTATACAAAAAAATTTCGCGTGTAGTTTGAGAGATCCATAGTGGAATTTCCAGACCGCGGTGCCGGAGATACCGAAACTGACGCACCGGGTGCGCCGGAAGGACGGTACACATGCTGCGTCAAGTCGGAATTCGATGATGAATCTCTCAAACTACACGCGATATTTTCGATTTTTAAAAATTGGGCTCGCCGTAAACTGTGACGTAGGACAACTTCGCCATATAAACAACAGCCCTAAAGTTCATAACTAAAAAAGTTAATTATATTATTTTTTAATTATTCATTCCTGAATGATCTAATTAGTGGCAAAATCCTTCCGCCTCGGCCTAAAAATGGGCCGCAAAGACGACAAGTGCCTAACTATTATACTTTTTAAAGGAAAAATCTGTATTGCTAAAAAAAAACACCCTGTATATATAGTTAAGGAAACTTCGCACGAAATAGAATGATTAAACCATGCGCCCCTGACCTCGGCGCTACGCGCTGTGGAAATTATGGCTCGTAAATGGGTTTGAGGCAATGTTGTACAATGAAATATAACTGTAGAAAAAAAGGGCAAAATGAAAAATGGAGGCAGCACTCTGCCTTCTGCTGTTTATACTAAGGTTATTGTAGATTGCGTCATGTTATCTCGTTCAGCTGCGCACCAACACACCCAACGTGACATTCCGTTAAAGAATAAGAGAGATGAAAGCAGTGAAATGAAGATAAATGCCTCAACTATAAGTGTCCCATTCACCCGCGCTATTTGTCAGAGGGAATATTTTTCACCGAGCTATTTGTTAGCAGTAGTGCACTAGCACGCGCTGGTTGAGAAGCATCAGGCAGAGCGATGAACGTCGCGTACTGTCGCTCGAATTGCAACTGGTTACGTATACATACATGAAATTGGTAGACAGGAAATTAGATGGGCAGATGAGATTGCTAAGAAGTTTGCAGCTAAAACGTGGCAGCAGAAAGCACAGGACAGGGTTGACTGGCGGAACATGGGAGAGGCCTTTGCCCTGCAGTGGGCGTAGTCAGGATGATGATGATGATGATGATGATGATGATGTATACATAGAGCTACTGTATATTCTACCTATAAGTCGCGGAGTTGCGCGTCTGTTTATCAAACGCCACTTGCAATCATGCAATGCAGACGCTGATGGTAAGATTTTTGTATTTCCCGATGCCGCCAATGCAGCGAACTGGATGAGCCATAGTTATTGGCAGTAAAGTTCATCGCCGGTCGGCAAAACGCTAGGCATGTCGCCTGCAAAAGCAGAGTGCGGCCGCGCTGCATAGCTGTGGTTGCCATCCGAACCGGCGCGCTACTATGTTACATAAAGATAGCGTACACAGTAACTCTGTATTCAATGTGGCCGCACGCGTACGCACGCACGCACGCACGAACGCACACACACACACACACACACACACACACACACACACACACACACACACACACACACACACACACACACACACACACACACACACACACACACACACACACACACACACACACACACACACACACACGCACACACACACAGTTACGTTAAATATAACTGTGCTGCGTGCCCTCTTCATTTAAGCTTACCTCAATATAACAGCGTGTTTGTCTTCCCGTCATTAATTTGTTTAGTTTGCGTTGCGGGATTCACCACAAGGGAACAAATTACCACTTCACAGTGAATAATTTTTCTTGAATATGCTTACCCAGCAATAATGAAGATGCAGGTGTTCGACGACGTTATCAGCTCAGGAGGGTGTTGCGTCAGAGTGCGTGATAATTGCCGGCCTGCGAAATGGACGATGAATCTTGTAAATAATGGCAGTGTAAGTATTCATGCCTCAAATTACCCACACTTAGAACTTGGCCTAACGAAACCCGATTTTAGAAGCTCCCGATATAACGAAGAAATCTCTATTTGCGCCGGAACCCATACGGTTCAATTTTGGTATCTGCACTAACTAACCAAACTAACTTGGCACCAAACGCAATTTAACAAACCTTTTCCTTAAATAAACGACTAAAAAAAAGTCACAGTTTCACCGCAAGTGTGAAGCATTCAATGCGATAGCAACAAATTCTAATGTTATTCGAAGTGAGGCTGGCAGCTAACTCTTTTGGATCCGATCTCACGCAACTCTACAAAATGCTGGTTTAAGAGCATACGGACGCTCCAGGGACACTGTTCCCACAATCTTCTCGCGTTGAGAGCGGAGCACGTAGGAGCCAGCCGCCGGCTGTCGGCTGCTGAGATTGTGGGATAACGCGTGCGCCAGCAGCGACGGCGCTCGTAAAACCAAAGGTCACAGAGGCTGCATGAGGGACCCCCCCCCCCCTCGCGTCTTTCCGCGCTTGTTAAAGACGCGCGGGGCGTTTCCTCTCGTCTTGAGCATTCCCCGGCTGGTCGAACAGGCGGGGGGGATCTTATCGCATACGCCTCGGAGCGACGGAGATGGGCCGGCTCGTTTGATATCCGCTTCAGCCGCGTTTGTCGCCCCCGCTAAGGCGCTGTTATCCGCGGGTAGAACGTGCGATGCGCTGGGGAATCTATCAGTTTGGACTTTATACGCGAAATGACGGCGACGGCAACGGCGACGGCAAAAACCCATCGAGACTGTCCATATAATTGCTATCGCAATAAAAAGCGGTGACTTCTAAGTAACTTTGACATGGGCAGTTTTTTCTTTGAGACTGCTCTTTAACGGTATCGCGGTAAAACATGTAGACGGCCTCGCCTCGGCCTTAGCTTTGTTTTGACGAGGTTGTACGCAGCGCCCATGCACGGAACAACGGGCTCTGCAGTCGGTCGCGCTCCTTACGTTGCCGATGGAGCTGGGGGGCGGCATTGCTTGCATTCGTTATTTCATGGTTTTTGCGACAAATAGCACTGATCGTGTCTCCGCAACTCCCTTGCTTGGCCTGCTTGCACAATCACTACATTCGTTCTCCCTGTGTTCGTATATGGGCAGCCTGTCATAGTTTCACGTTTATCTTTCATGTTAATTTTTCATGTTTATGCTTCCGCCCCTTCCCTCGTTCTCTTTCTTTCTTTCTTGAGACAGCCTCAGGTGGTGTCTCACGAGAGATTAACAGTTCATAGTTTCAGCCCATTCGTCTTGGTTGTGCTTTTCTCTGTGCCTTCGTAAGTGTCTGGTATGCACTGCCCATACGACACAAAACTGCGCAACCAATGTTCACGTGAATGTCTATAGCTGACCTGACCCCCCCCCCCCCCCCCCTCTGTCTAAATGACAGGGTATGCTCCGTGTCCGGGGCCACCCACGCGGATTTTTGCACGGATGGCATTGGGTTAGAACATGGTAAGCCAACCTCCTCTGAAGCCGCTTGTTCCTCGCGTTCGTGTCCCATTTCCCATGATGCTCCTATTTCATTTCCTTTTTTTTGGAAGGCTCATAAACAAAAAAAAAAAACGCCTAGCCTGCGCGGAAGGCCGCAGTACAGTGACAGCTAAAGCTGGAAGAGCGGCCTTTCTAGAGCCTTTTAACGCGACAGCGTAAAAGAGCTCGTTTCGCAGAAATTCCGGCGTTGGCTTTCGTGTAGGTGTCGGCGTCGTTGGGTGTGAGCGAAAAATCATCACCTTGCCCGTGAGTAAAAAATCGAGAAAGGTGCAAATAAAATATATAGCAAAAGTTACCGAGTCCAAGTCAGGATCAAACCCAAGCCAATCTTCGTTGAAAGCAGGTGTTCTACCACAGAGCCACACTATTCGTCAAAACTGCTTTGGAAAAGAACACTATATGAATGTCATGTAGTGGAAGGAGTCTCCTTAATGCATCATATATTGCGTGGCAGAAGCGTAGAATTGCGCCAGGCGTAAAAGATGTGAATTGAGCAATGAGTGGGTGTTTTAAAGGCCCACCGACCACAAAGCGCTCAGACCTACTAAATCATCATCAGCACCAGAACCATCAACAACGTGAAAAGTTGCGAAGGTTCGCATGTTGCCCTAGGGACGCGTAGTGGGCCCTTCGCTGATTCGCAAAAGGAATGATTATGGCGCAGTGGGCACTTGACAACTCTACTTGTAATAGGCATTCAATATTACTTTGAATTGGACAAATGTTACGCTTACAGTCGTTCGTTTCCTTACGGCACGGTTGAGGCATGCAACAAGAACCGAAACAGGCTAACAGTTCAGATGGCGATGCGCACGAGGCCCGATTACGCTATCGTGATCTACTCTTTAAGGCGAAGCTCAAGCGTCCTCCAATTTTTTAAACACTCTTGGGGCAACTACCGCAAGCCCACTTGCATGGTACCTAATACGCCATAAATCATAATTTTTTTTGTAGTAGGGAAGCGTTCACTATGCCATTATTCGTCATTCTTCGGAGAAGCATGGTACCCGGTACGCACTTGTAAGGCATTATGTGCTTACAAATGCTTGATGATTTTGTAATGGGTTTGAGCATTCAACGACCCACTAGTTACACAATTCGCATTGTGTGACGCCTGGTTGTTACTTTACTGTTCCAAAACGCTTTATTACACACGTTAACGTGATTCCTTACCCGACATGAAGACTGCGTACGGTCACTTTGCAACGGAGTTTCCACCACCAGCGTAGATCAGTGCTAGAATACTGGGCTGCCACGCAGTGTGCCCGGGGTCGAATCCTATTCTATCTTCGCTATTTTTAATTTTTTTTCTTATTTCGCGCGATAGTGGTTGCGGACACCGGCGGCGACGGCGGACAACTACGGCGCCAAAATCGGCCCTTGTTGTGGTCTCATAACAGCTTTCGCTGTAAAAAAGGCTCTAGAAAGGCCGCTCTTCCAGCTTTCGCTGTGACTGTGCCGCGCGTTCCGCGCAGGCCTGGCGTTTTTTTTTTTTACAGCGAAAGCTGTTATGAGATCACAACAAGGGCGCCGTAGTTGTCCGCCGCCGCCACCATCGCCGGTGTCCGTAACCGCTATCGCACGAAATAAGAAAACAAAAACGAAATAAGAAAATATATCCAAGATGGAACGGGTTTCAAACCTGGGTCCGCTCCGTGACATTTCAGCGTTCTACACTGTAAAAAATTTTTATTGAAAAAAAACAGAAATGTTCTGTTTTTTTTTTCGTGCACTTGTTTCTGTCGATGGCGTAAAACAGATATTTTCTGTACCATAACAGAAAATTTCTGCAAAAATACCTGTTATTTTACACACATTTCTTACAGTGTACCACTGTGCCATGCTGGTGCTGAAGCTGCTGCGCACAGAAAGCCTATTGCAGCGTTATGTCGGGAAGGAACCGCGCTACTATACGCAATATAACGTGGTAGAAGAGTAAAATGACAACCAGGCGTCACAGAATGCGTATTTTGTAACCAGGCGTCACACAATGTAAATTGCATTACGAGTGGGTCGTTGAACGCTTTCAACCCATTAAAAGGGCTCAGCCGTAATTCTTGATCGTCATCAGCCACCGAATCAAATAATGGAGTAGTGGGTACCGTGCAAGCGTACTTGTATTAGTATCCCGAAGAGGGTTTGCAGGGTTCTAGAAATGGCGCTCTTCCACCTTTCGCTGTGACTGTGCTGCGCTTTCCGCGCAGGCCTGGCGTTTTTGATGGCTGGGCTTCAACTTTTTCGCGGGATGCTCCCTCCTAGTTGTTTTTTTACCCAATGCGTTAGAAGCATTTCCAATGGCGCAGGAAACTTTTGCCTTTCGCTGCGATACACTTTTACATTTAGGAGGAACCAAAAAATGTTTTGTTTCTCTATTTTACGAACTCGCCGATTTCAGCAGACAATTAGAGCGAGTTTCATCACTTCGTTAAATTGAGTTCCAACTAAACATAAGCAGGTAAATAAGTGCACATGGTATATTGTAGAAAGCTTGCAGTACTTGCCTTCGGCTTTGGCTTTGTCGTACATGGTCTTGTTTTTCGGCGTTTAACAGCAATTGAAGTATATCCTCTCGGTCGGGCTGTCGACGCAAGTGATGACAAAAGCAGTGAAAGAGGTAAAAGAAGTTCTTAGTCCCTGTATAGTAGTACAGCATTGCATTCGAGAACATCTCGAAGGTACAGGTTAAGAAGGAATAAAAAGTTTACCACAAAGAACCAGTTTACCGGCGTACATTATAAACTAGGAATGAGCGTCAATTTTTACGCGTTGTCGTACTTTATTTATAATGGTCCCATTTCGAATACATGCTCTTTGGAATGTAACGCACTCTTTGTGAATAGCGAATCGTAAAAGAAAAAAGTCAGTTTCACCGCAACGGTGAAGCAAGGGATCCGATCGCTACAAATTGTAATGTTATACGAAGCGATCTGACGGCCAACTCTTGGATCCGATCACACGCAACTCTACAAAACGCTGGTGTAAGAGAATAAGGCCACTCCAGGGACATTTTTTGCACACTCTGCGCGTTGAGAGCGCAGCACGTAGAAGGCAATACGATCCGCCCACTTATGGCTGGCGAGATAGCGAGATAGCGCGCGCGCCAGGGATGGCGACCGTGCCCGTAAAATCAAAGTTGGCAGTTGCTACTGGAGGAACCCCCCTCCCCCCTTCGCACCATTTCATGCTCGCTAAAGACGGGTTGGGCGTTTCCTCTCTGCTTGAGCATTGGACGGCAGGTCTGACAGGCGGAGGGATCTTATCCCATGCGCCTCCGAGCGACGGAGATGGGCCAGCTCGTTTTGCTTCAGCTGCGTTCATCACCCCCGCCCTCGCGCTTTTACCCGAGGGTAGAATGTACGATGCGCTGAAATTGTTATCAGTTTAGACTTTATACGGGACATGACGCCGACGTTGACGGCAAAACCCCATCGAGACTGTCCATATAATTGCTATGGCAATAAAACAACATTAGAGCCCTTGTACTATTGTGAGGATGGGAGCCAGCGGCTGCGGCTGCACGTACGGTGACACAGGCTCCACAATTTTGTTTTCTCGCCCAATTCGCACTTCTCTGCGCGGTGGTACTCTTTCAATTGTCGCTCTTCTTCCCACGAGCAAACGACACGCGTCCGTCTCATGGCGAGCCCAATGGGCAGCTGCTGATAACAGCGCTAGCGCGATCTCTACGCCACGAGGCAAAGGGGCCCCAGGATTGGTGGGAAGTGGCGCCGCCATGTATCGCGACACTTGTGAAAGAGGCAACGCCGGTGGGGAGTGGGCGAGGGGGGGGCCCAAATTCTTGTTCTCACATCGGTTAACCCGTGGACGCGATCCGCCAGTGCCTAACCATATTTCATTGCAATGATTGTTGTGTATTGGAGTGATTGTATTGTATTGCTTCGCTGTAAAAACCAAAATCAATACACTCGGGTGGTGGCATGCCGTAAATAATACAATTGTCTTATAATCGAACGAGGAGTGGCTGTCGACATGGCGTGAAAAAAAGTTATTATGCGTAATCTGTAAGAATTGCTGGGCTGATTGTCTTCTACAGTAAAAATGTGAATAAAGGATGCGCTGCTAGCCATTCTAAATATTAAGGCAGCTTGCACACGTTGTGCCAAGCCTGAAGGAATTGCGGAGCTCGACAGTCTTCTTTGTTTCTCTTCCGTTTTCTCTTTCTTTCCTCTTCTCTTTCTTTCTTTTTCTCTTTCCCAGTTTTTATGCGTTTTTCTCTTTGTTTATATTTCTTTCTTTCTTTCTATCATCATCAAGGCACTTGAAGAACAAGAGGAAGAAGATATCTTTGGCGGGAGCGCGCGCTCAAATGGCTATGCTATATGTGGTTTTGAATGCTTATTATCATCATCATCAAAGCACTTGAAGAACAAGAGGAAGAAGACTTCTCTATGGCGCGAGTGCGCGCTCAAACGGCTATGCTGTATCTGGTTTTGACTGCGTTAATAACATCGTCTAGGCGCTCGAAGAACAAGATGAAGAAGCCTTGTCTTTGGCGGGAGCGCGCGCTGAAATGGCTACGCAATATGTGTTTTTGCCTGCGTTACGCCACGCTACGACCGTATACGACGATGACAGCATACGAAAGCATACGGCAGCCCGGCCCCCTGAAGTGCTCCGCACTTGAAGGACCCCTGCCAATGAAAGCTTTGTTTGCGACTTTTTTACAACAATTTGTAGGTTTGCGTCTGGTAATGCCGAAATTGAATCGTAAATGCTCTAACGCATTGTATAATTAATGCTAGCGTCGTTAATTCACAACGATATTTTGCTTCATTCGAAACGCCCGCCTAAATACCATAAGAAACTAGCGCTCCACAGAGGGGCAGCGCCGGAGACTACGTGCGTTCAAGCTTCGGTGACACTGAAACGCGCCGTTTTCAAATAGGGGGGACCCGCGGGCGGTGAAGAATGAAATGATGTGGGTGCTTTGAGTGTGTCCTCCTCAGGATTTAGAAAAGCATTCCTGGCGTAAACAGCCAAAAACGACCTTGAGAGCAGCCCGACAACAAAGCAGAGGGGTGGCGAACAATAGTCCTCGCCGGGTGCAAGTCGGGGTACTGTGCGCGCCCCGGAAAATGTTCTCTGACGTCGACAATACTTGCTGGACCTCTGCAACGTCACGAGGGGCGCCTCTGTCTACGTCAAACCACAGAAAATGTCGATCGGACCTGAATACTCGGATGAGCACTCACCTTCACTTTAAAACCAAATAAAAAAAGTGACAGTTTCACCGCCTGGGTGAAGCAATGAATGCGATAGGAACAAATTGTAATTGTATACGAAGTGAGGCTCGCAGCTAACCCTTTTGGATCCCATCTCATGCAACTCTACAGAACGCTGGTGTAAGAGAATACGGCCGCTCCAGGAAGACTCTTCACAGAGTCTCTTCGCGGTGAGAGCGCAGCACGTAGAAGGGTATACGAGCCGCCCGTTGATGGCTGCCGAGATAGCGAGATAGCGTGCGCGCTAGCGATGGCTACCGCGCCCGTAAAATCAAAGCTCACAGTTGCTCCTCGAGGAACCCCCCCCTCCCCCTCGCGCCTTTTCATGCTCGCCAAAAACAGGCTGGGCGTTTCCTCTTTGCTTCAGCATTTGACGGCCGGTCTAACAGGTGGAGCGATCTTATCACATGCACCCTCCGAGCGACGGAGATGGGCCAGCTCGTTTGATCTCTGCTTCAGCCGTGTTCATCACCCCCCACTCGCACGCTATTACCCGCGGGTACAATGTACGATGCGCTGAGATTCCTATGAATTTGGTCTTTATACGGGACATGAAGGCAACAGCAACAGCGACGCCAAAACGCCGTCGAGACTGTCCACAAATTGCTATCGCAACAAAAGAACAACTCTCATTGTTTCTTGGTAGCAGCATATTTCCATTGGCAGAACTGTGTCATAATGGTGTCCCGTGTAGTTCGCCAATGCATCGCGGTTTAAACGTTGGCTTTGCATTGCCGAAGTTATTAGGGGCGAAGCACCTTAGGGTCTCGTCGTGTCGGCGTGCATCATCGTCTGCTGCTGCTGTCATGACGGTTGATTTGCTTTAGCACAAGTGAGGGCGCCACCGCCTCAGCGCTCGCTGTGTGGCGAGAGAGAGCAAACGGCGCGCGTTGACTATGGAAACGCTCTTTCTGGACTGCCGCGGTCCTCGCAAGTAGCTGCCACCTTGGCAGAGGCGCGTGTCTGGCCTCTCTCCCTGCTCCTACAGCAACGCGTTCTACTACACATTGATCGGCTAGCCCACGCGCCTGATGGGCGCCCCCTGCTTGCCCGGCTGCAAGCCGACCAACATCTCGAATGGGCGAGCTGCTACAGGGGGGACCGGTGCCTCCAGCCATACCTCCTCCTCCGTCAACGGAGAAACTACTGGCTGTCATTACCGGTCTGGGAGGATTATCCAAGCGTCGCTCACCCACCTGCGCTCTCCAACAGGCGTCTGCCTTCAAGTTAGAGGAAGAGCTGGCTGGAAGGCTTATTGCTTACACGGATGACTCCGTCCTCCCATACACAGGCTCAGCCACAGCTTCATGCGTAATGCCAGCACTTGGTAGGATGGCCTCCTGTCGTCTCCCCTTCGCAGCCTGCTCTACCGCCGTAGAGACGGCCGGTCTCCACCTCGCAGTTGACCTTCTGGCGGCAGACACCCCAATGTGCCCCGTGGCTGTCGCGTGCGACTCAATAGCCGCACTGCTGGCCATGGAGAAACCAGAACGGGCAGGCTTCGGAACGCAGCTGCTCGTCACGAAGCTGCATGCCCTCTTTGCCAGTGGCGTCGATGTTTCTCTGCAGTGAGTCCCATCTCATGTGGGAATCCAGGGCAATGAGCAGGCAGACGCACTGGCGAAAACAGCGCATCACTCCGCCGTCTCTGTGCTCAGACTTTTCGAGGCACACATTGAGGAGGCTACTACTACGCTGCCACCCCAAAGATCGAGTAGCGAGGATGGAACCGCCGACCCGGCAGCCTGACCGGGATCTCACCAGGAGCGAGAGATCCCGCTTCTACCGTGTTTACGCGCCGGCTGCTCCCTGGCCTGCGGCCCGGATTCATCGGCTTGGCAGAGCCTCGTCCCCTGCGTGAGGGGCGGACAAAACCATTGAAACACCTGTTGTGTGTATGCCCAGCGCTTCAAGCACAGCGAGCCACCTTGCTCGCCACACTCCGTCGCCAGAGTCTACCCGCGGCCACACGCACGGCACGACACCCAGGTCTTCAAGGTGGTTCTTCGCTTCCTTGGGGACGCTAGACTGGACAACCGGCTATAGCGGCCGCCTGCCACATCCGCGGTAGCGGACGCCCTTTCTCTTCTTCGCCTCTCCACATCTTTAATACCTTCTCCCCCATTCCTCTACAGGCGCTGAGCCGTGCTCTCAAGTAGGGCTGCAGAAGTTGCGTCTTTTCCTTTCCCCTCAATGTCTCCTCCCCCCTCGCTCTTTCTGCGATGAACGCTGAACTACAAGCTCGCAAGGAACGAGAAGGCGCCCTTCGCCCGCGACAGACAACGCCGACGCAAGCAGCGTCTGCTAGCGAGTTTGTTGATTGAAAAAAAAAAAACCGGCAGATCCCACGCATTTTGGGAATCGATGTAATGCTGATGTAATGCGAAGCAGCCAGCAAGGAGCAAATTATGCTGTACATAACATGCATGTCATCATTTACCTATTAGGACCTGTCATTTATGTTCGTCAGACAATCAAGTCAGGCAATACCGATTTCGGTGTATATCAAAGGTAGCGAAACGGCCGCGAGCGCACCGGGATCATGGCATGTAAATCACGGTGTACATGACATGCATGTCGTGATGTTCATGTTACCACCTGCCACTTATGTTCATCATACAGCCACGTCATGCAATACCGAACTTGATGTTATCAAGCTACCGAAACGGCCGTGAGAGCACCATGAGCGTGGCATGTAAGTCATGTTGCACATGACATATCATGATTTCTATATTTGCCACTAGTCATTTATGTTCGTCATACAGTCAGGCCATGCAATACCAAATTTGGTGTATATCAAGCTAGCGAAACTGTCACGAGCATGCCATGAGCGTGGCATGCAAGTCATGTTGCACATGATATCATGATTTCCATATTGACACTTGACATTCATGTTCGTCATACAGTCACGTCGCGCAATACCAAATTTGGTGTATATCAAGCTAGTGAAACGGCCGCGAGTTTGCCATGAGCGTGGCATGCTAGTCATGTTGCACACGACATGTCATTATTTCTATATTGCCACTAGTCATTTATGTTCGTCATACAAACACGCCACGCAATACCAAATTTGGTGTGTATCAAACTAGAGAAACGGCCGTCAGCGCACCATGACCATGGCACGTAAATCATGTTGTACATGACATGCACGCCATGATTTTCCTATTAACACCTGTCATTTATGTTCGTCATGCATAAATGTCTCATCATACCAATTTTTGAATAAATCAAGTTAAGAAAACGGCCGCAGGAGCACCAAGGCCATGGCATGTAAATCATGCCGTTCTTGACAAGTTAGTCATGATTTTCATGATATGACCAGTCATTCATGTTCGTCATATAGTCATGCTACGCCATACCAATTTTGGTACAAATCCAATTAACGATACGGTCTGGAGAGCACAAAGTCGTAGGCAGCTAGATCGATAGATACGCTCAAAGTCGCCGAAGTTCACTAAGAAATGCTTCGAATTAAAAACCGACTGCTCGCGCTGCACAACCGTTCACTGGCCACCCCGTATATATAGACACTGGATCTTAACCTGCAATGTAATGCCGGTGGGATATTTCTCTTGTTCGCAGTTGAACAATGAAGGTTCGCAGCATGCGCGTTAACTAAAAGCTGACTGCGGGTCTCTGGGTCTAATCGGAGTTCTCTGTCTCTCTGCCCATTAGTAGTGATTTGGCATGTTCTAGTAGGAAACAGCGGACCATCACTGCGTGCTTTGCCCCTCCCCAGGTTTCACGCTAGTGGAGCTGTTTCGTTGGGAGCTCAAGCAGTATTTTTTTAGGGGCGAAGCTCCTTAAGGCGTAGGCTAGTCCCGCGTCGTCGTCGTTGTCGTAGTAGCCACCTCTAGGTCTCAGAATGATCACTAGATGGCGCTGCGGTGCCATCTAGTGATCGACCCACATGCAACCCACAACCATCCGAGGATGGTTGTGGGTTGCATGTGGGTTGGATGTGGGTTCCGGGTTGCATGTTACCCCTCCCTCCATTTCACCGACCATAATGCCGTTGAAAACGAAAACGGAAAATCCAGCACGAAAACGGAAAATCACGGCTCACGAATACATAAAATTTCTGAATATATACACACAGTGTTTGTCACGTCTTTGATGTTGTACTGGGCAAGATTCCCGAAAGATTCACGGTTTTTACCGATGAACATCCGCAGCTTCGCCTACTCATCATGATTCACTCCGTGGATATGTGTGGATTTTTTACTTGTGTCCTCGGCTTTTCTTAACGACAGAGGGGGGAAGGGGAGGGGTCTGACCCGTTAACACTGCAGTCCCGCTGATGCCACCGTCGTTGAGTGCCATAAAACGGCGTATCATCCTGGCGGTGTACCAGGCGTCGTGATATGCCGACAAATTCTTCATTAACATTTACGAGTTACGCTGTGGCGTATACAAGACATACATTTATAACTACCTTCGTGTAGTTGTTTTACATGTGAAACATCAGTGAGAATATGTTCGTGTGTTTGTTTACAAATTAAGTAAATCGCTGCGTAACCACCCATAATACCAAAAATAAACAAACCCTCACCCTAATGTGAGGGTGACGATTTGCAGAGTTGCACATTAATGTGCGACAAGATTAGTTCAAGCCAAATTTTGTTTAGCGAGATTTACGAGCGAATAACATGCGAAAGAGGTGGACATCACTAAGAAGTTTGTTTAGGGCAGCCATGTTGGCAACAGATAGTGTTTAGTGGTTACTTCCGAGCAATAAGGTAGCCCTAAAGGAACTGCAAATGTTACGCTGTGCAACGCCGTCCATACCTCTCTGAAACCGAGGAGAATTGCGCCACTCAAACCTGGCGGGGCGATTCTTTACCCACCGGGGCACCACGTATGCCTTCCTTGGCCATCGATCTCAGCGACAGCTACTTTCGATGTGTCTGTCTCCCACAACCAGTCCGAATCATCAAGTAACTCGAACATGGTTCCTGGTGAGTTACTTATACCTTAGGGCCATATACATAGCTAAAAGGTGTGTAGCGGAGAGGCAGAAGAAGGACGATGCTGCTACGTTGAATGACAAAAACCAACTGCTTTATTCCATGGCGCGCGCGCGCCTCCTCGCGGCTACATCGTCTTCAGTGTCGTCGCTGCGTCGGCCCGCCATGCACGCGACAGGGTCCCCCACCGTATAGACGGAGCCGCAATCAAAATGAGTCCATTTGACAGTCCTTGTCGAGAAGGCGGAGTGGCGAAGAGGCGCTCAACTTTCTTCGGGGAGTCGGGGCTGAGACTGGTGCCGAGGAAGGGTAGATATCCTTTGTGCATTGTGTGAGCCGGTGCGTTCAAGTAGGGAGGTAGCTGTCACATATCCTTTCGTATGTAATTCACTGTGTACCTGGAGTCGTCCGGTATGAGATGGTTCATTTGCGCTCGCAGACCGGTGGCATCACTGCGATATGAAGAAATTGACGGTCTGGACGAAGGCGACATGGCGTTCAGGTTTTCGTTTAAGTCGTACGCCATTGGCCAATCGAGCAAGAACCGCTGAGACAGAGATGCAGCGGAGCAAGAAGCGTCTCGGCTGGCGTTGTCCACTGAAGGGCATGAACTTTGAAACTCTGCAGCGTCGGCGCGGTGACGGGGAAGCAGAACGGGAGCGCAGCAGACGCGCTGCAGGAATCGTCACCCGTTGGCTGGAGTGCGCACGCCGTGAGCGTCGAGAACACTCATGTAGCACGGCGGTGCCTGATAACAGAACTGTTCGTGTACCTGACGGAGAGGTATACACAGCTTCTGCGAGTTCTTGTGCGGCCGCTGGCGTTGGCACATCACATGATGATGTCGTTGCTACTTGACTCAGGGTATGCCTTGGTAAATAAACACTGGAGACGGCCATGGCAGGCGTGCCAGACGAAAACAGTTGGCTTGAGGCGACGCTCGTTCGTGGCACGTGACGTGCACAGCGTCGTCCGGGGCGCGGCGTCGAAAACCATGTCATGCGATGGCTATGTGGTTACCTGTGGAAGTGATTGATGCCGTAGCGCCAAAACCTGGTGTAATCGCACAACTTGATTTGGCTTGTTTGTGTAGCGTGGTGGTTAACAGCCTGAGGTTCGAAACCACCGTTTAGCGTGGCAGGTAAGTGACGTCGCACTGCCGGTTGCGGTAGGGCTAGCACGAAACCTCGAAGTCGGTCATATGCCTGCGGCCCAGGAGGAGGCACAAAGCATCGCAGAGCAGGAGGAAGCATGGCTACCGTGACGGCGTACTTGTCCTGCTGTGAGACGATGTTACGAGGTAGAAACCAGCCTCAACTACTGTCACGTGGTCGTGACGTCGACGAAGGCAGCAGTCGGTAGGTCCAAAATGAAACTGTTTATTTGGGCCGAACTTGTAGCCGGTAAACGGAAAATCAGTTTACAGCAATACACACTGGCACTGATAGCGGTGAACGGAGCGTCGGCCGTCGATCAACTGACGAGCGGTGAAGCGCGCAGGCATTTATAAGCGTGGCATCGAATATTCCAGCCTTATCGCTGGTTGTCGCGCAAACTCTGGAATAAGCTCGAGTGTTCGCGCTTCGCGCGTAATATTTTTTATAGCGGGTGCAAGAGGACCAGTGGAGAATGTGACACAGTTAGAGTAATCCTTATAGTTACGTGCACTTAATATAAAAAAAGCGCTGCCATCCCTCGAGCAGTATGAAATCTAGACATGAAATAGATTTCGCGGTGCACGTGCAAGCTCGGATCATGAACAACAGTGACTGCTATATTTTTCTTGCAACCATTTTCTCGTTGCAGAAGCAAGAAAAAATTATTTTGGCATATCTCGTGGCTTTGAAAATTCATGCTCATTAAGGCTCTTCTCAATTCCGTTTTCCACTACGGTATATAGACGGAAATCGGTATGTGCCATATTTGGCACAGTATGCATGTCACTGATGAAATGTGCAATATGATGCCATCTATGTTTTGTTGCACAGTGCAAATACAAACAAAAAGAAATCCTCTGAGATCATGCAGCACAGCTCGTTTTTGCCAGATTTCAGTTGTGGTGGTAGGTTTTGAGATGCTTCACGAAAATATCGAGTGTCAGCAGCCGTACCTGGTAATTTTTTGTTACATTATTGGCGTGGGTGCACGAAAAAATTATGTGAAGTCTAACCAGTGCACAGCGATATTTAGCTTTTACGATTTGTCGGCAACTGACGCTCACAACCACAAGTCAGCGGTTGGAAATTCGGGCAGCAAAGTACAGCAAGGCGGCACCATGCAAAGAGTCAAACGCGTAAGCGGCCATCTTGCACGTAGATGTCGGCAGTCAGATGCACTAACCAAAATGTTCAATTATGCCTGAACACAGCAAGCAATTGATTTGCTTTATTCCACAAATCAAGCTAAAAAGACCGCAATCAGTGAGATTTTGTTTTTCAGCCATGGCAGCAAGTTTGCTCGCCCACGTGCATAGTGTGCCATATTTGGCACAAACCTCTATCTTCATTAATACAGTCGCGATAAATCTGAAAATTTTTGTACATGTTATTCTGCATGTAGTTAATGATAAAAAAAGATCAAATAATTTTTCAATTGATTTTTTCATAATTCATGCGATAGAGGGTTAACAAAATGATCTGTAACAATCTCGAAGCTTCTCGAACAAAGAGGCGCGGTTTGCGATGAGCGTTGCTCACAGTCTTTGTGGGCGAAAACCGAATACGGCAACTGTGAAAATTGGAAACGCGCGTGGCAATGCCCCCTCTGAAAAAGCATCGTCCCGATGCTTAAAACAGAACATGGGGAAAAATGCATGCAACAATAAATAATAACAATAAAAAGAAAGTACAATAATAAACCAATAAGTGCAGTCCTCAGATTCGCTAACGCGCGTAATACGGTTTGAGGCGCACGACAAGGACGACTTCAGGTCGCGCACGGCGCCGTTGAGAGTTCGTAATGCCGTCCGGGACAACCTCGTAGTCCAGAGCGCCTAGACGTCGGAGCACTTTGTACGGCCCGAAGTATCGCCGAAGAAGTTTTTCACAGAGTCCACGTCGGCGTATCGGCGTCCATACCCAAACGCGGTCGCCGGGCTGGTATTCCACGAAGCGTCGCCGAAGATTGTAGCGGCGGCTGTCGGTCGTCTGCTGATTCTTGATTCGTAGGCGGGTGAGTTGTCGGGCTTCTTCGGCGCGCTGTAGGTAGGCGGTGACGTCGACGTTTTCTTCCTCGGTGACGTTCGGTAACATCGCGTCGAGCGTCGTTGTCGGGCTGCGTCCGTAGACCAACTTGTATGGCGTCACCTGTGTCGTTTCTTGCACGGCCGTGTTGTACGCGAAGGTCACATACGGAAGGATGGCATCCCACGTCTTGTGCTCGACGTCGACGTACATGGCCAGCATGTCGGCGATGGTCTCGTTGAGACGCTCGGTGAGGCCATTGGTCTGTGGGTGGTAGGCGGTGGTCCGGCGGTGGCTTGTCTGGCTGTATCTCAATATCGCCTGAGTTAGCTCCGCAGTAAAGGCCGTACCTCTGTCGGTGATGAGAACCTCTGGGGCGCCATGACGAAGGACGATGCTCTCGACGAAGAACTTGGCTACCTCGGCGGCGCTTCCTTTGGGCAGGGCCTTTGTTTCGGCGTAGCGGGTGAGGTAGTCGGTAGCCACGACGATCCATTTATTTCCGCAAGTCGACGTTGGGAACGGCCCCAGGAGGTCCATCCCGATCTGTTGGAATGGTCGCCGAGGAGGCTGGATCGGCTGAAGGAAGCCTGCTGGTCTTGTGGGCGGTGTCTTCCGTCGCTGACAGTCTCGGCACGTCCTTACGTAGCGGGCGACGTCGGCGGCAAGGCGCGGCCAGTAGTACTTTTCCTGTACTCTTGCGAGCGTGCGGGAAAGTCCGAGGTGTCCAGCCGTCGGGTCGTCGTGTAGTGCCTGGAGGACTTCTGGACGCATTGCTGAAGGCACTACGAGAAGGTAGTCGGCTCGAAGCGGCGAGAAGTTCTTCTTTATGAGAACGCTGTTTTGTAAGAGAAACGATGCGAGTCCCCGCCTGAATGCCTTCGGAACAATCGCTGTCTTGCCTTCGAGGTACTCCATGAGGCCCCTGAGTTCCGGGTTGGCTCGCTGTCGTTCGGCGAAGTCGTCGGTACTTATGGTTCCCAAGAAGAAGTCATCCTCGTGGTCGTCCTGCGGCGGCGGGTCGACGGGGGCACGAGACAAGCAGTCACCGTCAGAATGTTTTCGGCCGGACTTGTAAACGACGGTCATGTCGAATTCTTGAATCCTTAGACTCCATCTTGCGAGACGACCTGAAGGGTCCTTCAAGTTAGCTAGCCAACACAAGGCGTGGTGGTCGCTCACAACTTTGAAGGGCCTGCCATAGAGGTAGGGGCGAAACTTTGACGTAGCCCAGATGATGGCGAGGCACTCCTTTTCTGTTGTGGAATAGTTGGCCTCTGCTTTGGATAGCGACCGGCTAGCATAACTGATGACCCTTTCCAGACCGTCCGTCCTCTGCACAAGGACGGCGCCGAGTCCCACGCTGCTTGCGTCGGTGTGCACTTGTGTTTCGGCGTGTTCGTCGAAATGCGCAAGTAACGGAGGCGTCTGTAGGCGTCGTTTTAGTTCTTGAAATGCTTCCTCCTGCGGCGTTTCCCACTTGAACTCGACGTCAGTCCTGGTAAGGGTAGTGAGTGGCTCGGCGATGCGGGCAAAATTTTTGACGAACCGCCTGTAGTAGGCGCACAGGCCGAGAAATCGACGCACGGCCTTCTTGTCGGCAGGTGGCGGGAACGTAGCGATGGCGGCTGTCTTCTCAGGGTCGGGGCGTACTCCGGACTTGCTTCTCACGTGGCCCAAGAACAAAAGTTCCTCGTACGCGAAGCGGCACTTCTCTGGCTTGAGAGTGAGTCCGGAGGTCTTGATTGCTTGAAGTACAGCTTCAAGGCGCCGCAGGTGTTCGTCGAAGTTCGAGGAAAACACAACGACGTTGTCCAAGTACACAAGGCAAGTCTGCCACTTCCAAGCCGGCCAGTACGGTATCCATAACGCGTTGGAAGGTCGCGGGGGCCGAGCAAAGACCAAAAGGCATTACCTTGAACTCGAACAGGCCGTCTGGAGTTATGAAAGCAGTTTTTTCTCTGTCTCTCTCGTCGACTTCGATTTGCCAGTAGCCTGTCTTGAGGTCCATCGACGAAAAGTACTTCGCGTTGTGGAGTCGATCCAGGGCGTCGTCTATCCGTGGGAGGGGGTACACGTCCTTCTTCGTGATCTTG
>JALIZH010022078.1:0-19033 GCA_030522465.1 Rhipicephalus appendiculatus | reverse complement strand
GCTTCATGCGTGATTTCGTGTTTGCGTGTTCTTTTGAGCTACTTTTTTCTCCGAGTCCTCTCCTGCTTGGACTCAAGTGACTCTGCAGTATTCTTAAATAAATAAATAAAATGCAGGTGTGCCGCCGACTGGACTTCCCGGACGAGAAGGACCCCGCGCCACTTCCGCAGCACGTGCAAGCGCGCGAGGTGCAGTTGGCTTCCATTCCGGACGCCCTGTTGACCTGGAAGAACTGGGCCCCGGTGCGATCCGTCACCCGTGTTCGGGCCCTGATCGCCAAGAACTTGCTCAAAATCATGCGCCGACTCGTGTGCGTTTGATTCCCTGCTCGTGTGACCGCCTTACGGTGGCATGGTGCACGCTCAGAGTGACTTAGTATCATGCCTTTGTGACGGCGAACAACAATGTTACCCGAAGAGTAAATCGTCGGCCGTCGAAAATATTGTCAACCAAATTCTCTCGTCTCTCGTCGAAACTCTCTCGTTGAATCACGATGCATCCCGGCATAACAGCCGGTGCTCCCGTACAATCCGGGATGCACCTCACTATTCACGTCGGTTTCCGTACCCTAAACAATGCTGCATTTGAACATCCGGTCTCCGTAACATGCTGCAGAGTCACTTCATGTAAGCTTAAATGTCGCGTATGACGTCATTGGTAGAGGGGCACGTTACTGTAGACTCTGATTCTGCCAGAAATTCGCGGTTCTCCTTCAGGGGATAAGCTGGATTCTGGTTCAGGTCGGAGTCGTACGGCATTGGCACAATTGATATGAAGTGGTACCTGCTGCTTTCTAAAGAAGCGTGCGAACTTGAGCTCGTTGGTACACATACATCGTAAAAAAACAGCGCGAACACGAGGACGTGCTAGTCCTGTTTCCTCTGTCTCATTTTCACGCTGTTTTTTACGATGCTTTCTAAAGGTTGAGCACATTGCCGATCGAACAATCGGTTTCTCTGTGTCGGCTGGTGCAGCACCATCGTGTTCCAGCTGGTGATGCCGTCGTGCGTGGGCGTGGTGTTCTGCCTCTTCGTGGGCGGCAACCCTGACCGATCTGCCGATGGCGGTGGTCAACGAAGACACGGACGGCGTCTACCCGAAGGCTTTCCTCTCCTTCGTCGACCCCAACATCCTCAATCTGGTACGATGTCGAAACGCGACAGGTTAACCTATATTCGATAGAACTTATTTCGTCCTATCTTTATAGAAAAGGGGGAGCAGGCGCTAAGGCCTACGTTAACTAACAAGAGGACTGTACCTGAGAAATGTATTTTTCCTCCTTTCCTCTCATCGTCCCGTCACTGGCGTGTCTGTCAGCCTTCCCACCTGCCAGCGCCCTATCGGGGCCACTGCTTCTCAGCCGCCCAGAGCCCATGGTCACCTCTTCCATCCACTTTTCTTTTCTACCACACCTTTCGTCCCCTGACGCTGAGCCGTGCTCCCGCAAAGGCTGCTGAATATAGTGCCATAATTTCCGTTTAAAAATAAAGAACCGCTGTCGGCGTTCGTAGCACATAGCCTGAACACGAAGTGTTCGCATAATAGAATCTGGCATTGCGTACCACACTGTAGCAAGCCGTCAATATATTTTGTATAAATGATAAAGAAATACACTCACATGAATCGTGTGCATTTCTTACATGGGCACAGCATGCGCATCCAGAAATATGCGTAATTCTGCGTAACACGATCACCTATCCAGTGTTTCTTTTTTTTTCTCTCTCTCTCACTTGTGAGGTATGTGTATGTCAGGCACGTGCCTGCAGATACCTTCTGCATGAAGCTGTGGCTAACTTTAGCTGAGTCATGATTATCATATTTTTTATGCTAGTGGAACGGATTTTCAGGATAAGCACTTCGGCAGCAGTTGGACCAGTACCTAAGGCCTGTTTTCATCCGACATAAGATTTTAACGCCAACACGTATGAAATAATACCTTGCAGCGCAACAACAGCGACCAAATATCGACAAATCTGAAAATTCGGAATTATGGTAAAAGTGCTCTTAAACTATTTTACTTCAATTGGAATTTCTGCAGTGTACATGTAGCATGCACTCACACATTGAGGCCACAGGCCCACATAAATGGAAAATAAAATATAAGAAATGTAATAATAACTGAATGCTACAGCGTGTCAGGTATATACATATCTAAGTCTTTATACTGACGCAATAGATAAAAACTAAATCAACTGAGATCTTAATTATTGCACCGTACTCACGGCCGGGTAGAGAAACGTTCGTGTCGGAATATCTACGAGTAACGTGTCATAGCATGTTTGAAACAAGAATTTTTTTTTAGATTTCAGGCCACCACTGAGGCCGAAGTCGTAATTAGCGACTCGCAAACGGTGATACGTAACTATGCTAACGGCCGTGTCTCCCGAGAGGCGCTGCGAATCCTAACGAATCACGAGGAAAAAATCCGGAACAAAAATGACACTTTCGTTATATGGACCCCCGCACACACACAAACCCCGCTGGCCGGCAACGAGGCGGCGCACGCGGCGGCTCGAGAGCTCACGAACCGAGCCGTTGCGAACACTGACGCCGCCTCGACCGAAGTTCTACGCGGGGAAGAGTGGGAGTGGGAGGAACGTATGACTAGCTACAATGAAATTACACAGCACTACAAGCTAGGAAGGCGCAAATACCCACCGCCACACAACAGATTAAATAAAAAAAATCACGCCATATGCCACGAAGTGAATGATGATGAGTGGGCGAAGCTCGATCGTTTTCATCCATGGCAGAAAGAGAATGTGTGGTCTGGAACGCGCTTATACTTCATGGTCATCAGCGTCATCGTCATCGTTATCACGTGTAGTGGGTACATTCCACTATACTGGAACGCGTTTATACTTCATCGTTATCACGTGTAGTGGGTACATTCCACTACACGTGGCTACCTACCTACTACAACTACTACTAATACTACAGAGGAAAGCGCTTATACTTCATGGTCATCAGCGCCATCGTCATCGTTATCACGTGTAGTGGGTACATTCCACTATACTGGAACGCGCTTATACTTCATCGTTATCACGTGTAGTGGGTACATTCCACTATAATGCGTCATCGTCATATTTATAACGTGGAGTGGGTACATTCCACTATACGTGGCTACCTACCTACTACAACTACTACTAATACTACAGAGGAAAGCGCTTATACTTCATGGTCATCAGCGCCATCGTCATCGTTATCACGTGTAGTGGGTACATTCCACTATACTGGAACGCGCTTATACTTCATCGTTATCACGTGTAGTGGGTACATTCCACTATACTGCGTCATCGTCATATTTATCACGTGGAGTGGGTACATTCCACTATACGTGGCTACCTACCTACTACAACTACTACTAATACTACAGAGGAAAGCGCTTATACTTCATGGTCATCAGCGCCATCGTCATCGTTATCACGTGTAGTGGGTACATTCCACTATACTGGAACGCGCTTATACTTCATCGTTATCACGTGTAGTGGGTACATTCCACTATACTGCGTCATCGTCATATTTATCACGTGGAGTGGGTACATTCCACTATACGTGGCTACCTACCTACTACAACTACTACTAATACTACAGAGGAAAGCGCTTATACTTCATGGTCATCAGCGCCATCGTCATCGTTATCACGTGTAGTGGGTACATTCCACTATACTCGAACGCGCTTATACTTCATCGTTATCACGTGTAGTGGGTACATTCCACTATACTGCGTCATCGTCATATTTATCACGTGGAGTGGGTACATTCCACTATACGTGGCTATCTACCTACCTACCTACTACTACTACTACTACTACTACTACTACTACAACAACTACAGAGGAGGGACAGACCCACACCCTTAGGAGCTTCGCCCCTAACACAGGCAGTTGCGTGGCGACAGGTGCAAACACACACCTACCCAAACCCAGTTCTCTTTCGTCTCTGCTACCCTGATCTATATTTGACAGACAAATGCGCGGTTTGCAATGCACGGGCGACACTGGCCCACATACTATGGGAATGCTCGAGCTTAGACACCAAAACACAGAGAAACCACGACGAGGCAGTCTCGAACCGCAGGACGCGCTGGGAGAAGGCTCTGCTGAGCTCCGCATTAGAAGACCAACTGTGAGCCGTCCAGCGAGCCGAGGAAGCTGCCCGAGCCCAGGGCTCGCGGCCGATGCCTAGGCCGGGGCTCAGGCCCACCCCAATTCAACTCCGCTGGACATTAATAATAAAGTTACTTCTCTCTCTTCAGGTAGACGTAGTCTGGGCAGTATTTGTTTATATTTTTACGATAAAGAGGCTACATATGCAGCGTGTATTTAACTCAGAAAGACGTACAGCTCCTGTCTCAGTTAAAGGCACGCTGTAAATATATTGTACGAGGCGTACAATATATTCGTTGCACAAAAGTTGCATCGACCATAACGCTAAATACTCTTGGAATGTTTTGCCACCAGCTAAATATCGTATATTGGCGAATCCAGCGCTGTGACAACAGGAATAAATACCACAGCTAAGAAAATTAAAACGGGTGTTCTCCCACGCACGCTAACGAAAACGGGAGTTGAATTCTCATGAGTGGTTTTGTCTTTGTCCACTTTGATTTTCGTTTGCAGCGTTATATCCCCATTTCTGTTAAGGTAACAGTTAATTCTTCCATGTTGCAGCTACATTTTTATTATGTCTATTCTTCTAGCTATAGATAAATCTCACGACGGCTCATGCCAGCTAGCAGTTCAATGGAGATTTCCGCAAACGCGAGCCCGAGTGTAAAGTAAGAGGAAAAAGAGGTCCAAATACAGTAAGGTTGGGGGGTGATGTTCTTGAGCCCACAGGGCAACCTCTAGGTGAACTAAACGAACTTGCACTAAATGGGTCTCAATGGCGTTATTTAAAGTCGCAAGCGATTCGACTTAACAACGGCCTGGAAATCACTGCCAGTTTTTCGATACGAGAGGAGATTAGAAGTCGGCTAGACATAGCCGGATGCAATATCCGGAGGCTCATGCTCAGAATGTCGATGCGCAGAGGATGTACCCGAACCGCGACAAGGCGTTCGCAGCAGTGCTGAGAGAAGATGTTTGGGGAGTCATCTACTTTCCCGAGAACTACAGCAGAGTACTCAAGGGACGGTAAGTACCTTTGGCCTTCTTCGCCGAGGGCCACAACGTTGGAAACCTGCAGGCGTAAGTTCGTCGAGGAATGCCCAGAACGCAGCAACGAGAGAAACCATTGGTTAGTGGGATGGAAGGCTGCATTAACGTATCCGTTTTTGTATGTGTGCCATAAATTCGAGAAATAAGCGACCAGGCATAGAGTTTCATACAATAATACCTAGAGGGGAATCTGTCGCTGCGATCGTTGTACCACCATGGGAATGATGGGAAGTACAGGCTTCGGATTGGATAGCGTTAGCTAGCGAACTGTCTACGAATTTTTTTCTACAGTTTCAGTTTCGTTCTTCGCGCAGCTTGGCTAGTGGGGTGCGGTGCAAAGCACTCAAGCAGTGCCGGTGTTGTTCAAAGAGGCTGAAGAACGCTAGGTCTCTTTGTTTGATGCGACGTTGCAGTTTTAAAGTTGTATTTGACAGTTTCAGCGAAGCGTCGTGCACTCACCGCTGCGCATTGTGATGATGATGTCGGCTCAGGCCTTACACACACAAGGATGGCTCGACGGACACATGGAAGGCTTTAATTCGGACACGGGACGGGACTGACGGGCACGTTGAACTAGCACAACAGAAATAAAACAACACAAGCATCTCGAGTCTCAAACAACACAAGCATCTCGAGTTTCCAAAGTTTGTCTCAGGGGTCCTTTAAGAAGTTTACCAGTTCCAGATTTGATATCTCTCCAGAAATGATTGCCAAAACGAACTCAAACATTTGCACCTTAACTTCAAAGGGGACAATTTTGTTTTTCCAGTCATTTAATGAAAGCGCTAATAACTTCGTCGTTTGTACACATTCGATAGTTGAACGAAATATTTGTGGCGCAACTGAGAACAAGGAAAAACTAGAGAAGACAGGATAGGGTGCCAAACTTTCAACTAGCTAATTTTCTGCACATAACCCAAATGCGTGTATATATATATATATATATATATATATATATATATATATATATATATATATATATATATATATATATATATATATATATATATATTTGTAAGGAATCGGACACAGAGACAGCACCCGTTCCTGGGCCGGCTGTTCTTTATCTATCGTCGTCTTCCTCTGCCTCGAGCTCGCTGCCCACGCGCCCGAACCCTTTGTCGCTCTTCGTCATCACATTTGGCCATGACTGCGAGCGCGCGGGCTGCCGAGAAGTCTCTGGTGGGCGGCACTGGCTGTTTCGGAGTGGCCTGACTCGGCTACACTGGAACTTCGCCTGGCAGTTTGTCAAAGATGGTTTTGGTGGCCGACACTGGCTATGTCGCCGTGGTCGTTCGCTATGTTGCTGAAGAGGCTGGGCCTTGGTTGGACCTCTGTCGATGACGACTCTGGGGGACGACATTGACTGTGTCGTGGTAGTCTACGACCTCGGCTACGCTGCGACTTGTCAGGGAAAGTGGTCTCGTTTTCTTTTGGTGGACGTAGTAGGCAGCCTCGCGGTAGTCGAAATTACCTGCAGCGATGCTGCTTGGCATGAAATTCTTTCGGCGATGGATCTGGCGGGCGGCCCTGACTGTTTCGGCATGGTCGCCGGTCCTTTCCAAAACGCTGGGCCTTCTCCAACAACATTTTCGAAAACAGGGCGCGAAATGGTAGATCCGCTAACGTTACTTGCTGCACCAGACGCGGTCGTCTGCGCGTCTTGCAGCGGGCCAGGGGATGTTCGGGTGTTCTACTGGATGTCTGCGTCAACGGGTGGTCAAGTTCCCGCGCTGTTCTGCGACGTGGCATCTGCTTCTGCAGCGTTGTCATTTTGGGGATCCTTGATGTTCTCAAGCCCGCACTTCGTAAAGCCGCGCTGCGTGGAGCTGGGACGGCCCTATCGGAAGCCGTTCCAAGAGTACGAGACTTGCGATGTGCAGGCAGGTCTTTGATGGAAACGACAGGAGACGCGTCAGAGACCTTGGTGTCTTCGGGAGAGGCGTCTTCTCGCAAGGTGAAAGCGCTCTCAAGTTCGGTTAGTGAATGATTTAAAGCGTGCAGATCCGCTTCGGTTTGGTCAGGGATGAACGTGGTCGAATCCATAGACACGTATGTTTCATGACGTGGTAGAACGTCCAGTACAATGCGGGCCGATGCCTCGAAGTGCCCAAATGGTGGCGAGCAGGGGGGCAGCTTTTCCAATAGATGTGGATGGGAAATGTCCTGGCCATTGGCAGGGACGTTCTGGCACCGGTTACCGAGGCAGTAACACAGCACAGCGTCAGTCCGACGTTTGTACCAGACTCAGCTGCGCAGCCGTCTAGTGCGAAGTGTCAGCCTCGAGGTGGAGCCCCTCCTGAGCTCCGTCCTCGTTGGAGGTCGAGTTGAACTCGCTGGAGGCACACGGCATCCGGCCGAAAGCGGCAATCAGGGCTGCACTCCATTCTGCCCAGGACTGCTGCCTCATGCCTCCGTACCTGTGCCACGCCGCTGCACCGGCCCGAAGGTGGTCTATGGCCACGTGCCATTTCTGCGGCTCCGTCCAGGCCTCGCAGGCTGCTAGATCGTTGATGGTCGCCACCCAACTGTAGGCGTCGTTCTGGAACCCGTGAAATTCCGGTAGGTTGCAGACGGCCGGTGATGGTGGGGCGGCAGGTGAAAATGCAGGGATCGTCAACGCGAAGCAGCCCAGCTGGTGCGAGAGCTGCATGAGAGTAGACCGGAGCTGTCTGCGTTGCTCGGGTGAGCTGGCCTCAAAGCCGTGTGAGGCGGCTACATCCAGCATGGCGTCTATGGCGCACAATTCCGGCACGATCGCAGGATACAGCGCTGAGCTGGACGCTGTCAAGGCGCTGACCGTGACGCGGAGGCGCGCGATGGTACGCCGCAGGACCGCAGCGCTATCCCATGATCCGCACGCGGAGCCAGTGGCAATGTTGGCCAAGGACGAGGTGGTGACTGGGCTCACTGCGGCGGGATAGTTGTCAGAGGGAGCTTGAACAGCGCCCCTCAGCAGCTCAGGTGCCGATGGAGTCCTGAGCGAGAGGTTGTCGCCACGGGAAGCGTGAAGAGTGGTGCCGGGCAACAGGAGGCCGCGCGCTGTCTTTGCGACGCCATGGTACGCCAAGGAAGCATGAACGGCGTCCGTCCCTTGGATGCTCACGCGTTGGACGAACCCTGGGCACGGGATCCGTGTCATGGGAAGCGTACGCGACGTTTCCGAACGGCAGGAGCCCGAGCGCCTTTTCAGACGAAGGTGACAGCAAGGTTCCTGTCATGTCGTATCCTAGAACCACCGAAGTGGCATTGACGCCGTCCGCGATGATTCAATGGGTAGCTGCAGCAGCGATCGGGTCGTGGAGTCCATGATCGAGGAAGCGTGTACGGCGTTCCTCGATGGAGAGACCCGCGCTTCCGACGACCCGCGAGGACACGTACAGGTGGCTTCAGCCGTATGGTTCAGATGTCGGACTGCGCCATTGTAAGGAATCAGACACAGACACAGCACCCGTTCCTGGGCCGGCTGTTCTTTATCTATCGTCGTCTTCCTCTGCCTCCAGCTGGCTGCCCACGCGCCCGAACCCTTTGTCGCTCTTCGTCATCACAATATATATATAATGAAGAAATATGCGCAAGGAGAGGACGCAGCACATGCAGCATAGTATCGTGCAGCACTATCAAAAACGTGCGTAAGACGTTTTATCTGGTTTTTCTTTGTTGTCAGTTGCGCTTCGAATACAAATATTTCGTTAAGCTATGCACCAATTCGCCCAAGGTTTCACTCTACTAAAAATTCCATAGTGTTTTTATTAGTTCCTTGAAGGGCCCCTGAACCGCTCCTGGTAATTTTTAACGCTTTCAAGCAAACGCGCGCATCGAGTTCAGAATGCTGTCGCGATCAACAATGTAAAGTGCGGCAGCGGTACGAGCCGCGTTCGCCCCACGAATTCCGAGAAACAATCCCTTCTTCTTACTGCATTTATCATCCCCTTAACGTTTAACGTGACGTCAAACCGTCGTCTGCTCATCATGTACAACGCCCGTTTGTCTCTCGCACGTGCGCGCGCTGGCTACTCTTCCTCCTCGCACGCTGAGGAGAAAACATTCGCCCAGGAGGAGAGACGAGCCGACGAGCGAAGGAAAGAGCGAAACGAACGACGGCGCCTTTTGTATCATCAAATGCGTGTAACTCCGCTATTACGGCACCGATTCGAAAAATGCTCACGACTACGTCGTCGTTGTAGACGCGTGAACAACTGCAACACCACGGCTAACTTTCGACCTAACTACTGGGGCACTTACTAAAATCAGCTTTGGATGTGATAATGTCCTTAGAGTAAATGATGCGAAACAGACGAGCGCTAAGAAACGGGGACATAGACAAGAGGCACACAGGACAGGCGCGTTTCTTAGCGCTCGTCTGTTTCGCATCAAGTATGAACCAACTCGCCCAAGCACACATCTTGCTAATCCTTAGAGGAACGTGATAAAATCAGATACATTTTTTTTTCATAATGTGGCTACTTCTTGGCTACACTCGCGACCCGGACCACAGTTGGCTGATTTTTTTGTTTTTCTTTCTTTCTTTTTCTTTTTTTTGCTGCTTTTCGCATTTTTTGACCTGGCAATCCTGTCTTCTACGCACGCTCTTCGCAGGATGGAAGAACTCTTCTTGGTAACCGACAAGATCGCGAGGCGCAGCACAATCGACGTTTATCTAGATGCAACAGGTACGCAGGCGCGGCTATCTTTTGTTGTTGTTGTAGTTGTTTCCTGCTTTTCTTTATAACAGCACATTGCCAGCCAAACTGGAAATGTGTTATGACTGAACGGGACGTGCAAATACGCCCATTTCTTTACAAGGGCTTGAACGTTATAGGGGGTCCTTGGCTTCGTTTGGCCAATAACCATTTCGCTTGGTCTGCCTTTTCACCTGCTAACGTGACATGCAACTAGGAACTAAACTCTGCGAGATAAACACAATAAAAGATAAATAAACGTTATGCATTCATAATGAAGCCGCGCATTCACAGCAGAATAACTTATTGTAGTATAGCGCAGGAAGAGAGAGACCATGCTAGACAGACAATAGATGTGCTAACTTTTAACACACACATCTCCACACGTGTAAAGAAAACTCTGCACTTGAATACATATTACCAGCGAAAATAAAACTAGGACGAAGTGAGATGTACACAGGATGATTGGTAAAAATGCTGGAATAGTCCGCCCACTTCCCGTCGTACTCAAGAAACTAGTTAACTGCGATGCACCTAGACATATGAAACCAGTCTGCGTCATTTTTAGGATACTACTTCTTCAGTATCGTTCACGCCACTTTGAGACCAGGGCCCGAATTCATAAAACTTATATTTCTTCAGCGCGTTTTCCCATGGGTCAACCGGTTTCGTTAATGATATGCCCCGCTCCGTGATTGCCTTAAATATTCTTTTACGAAATTTTTTAGCGTAAGACGTTTTTCTGA
This sequence comes from Rhipicephalus appendiculatus, assembly GCA_030522465.1. Lineage (NCBI taxonomy): Eukaryota > Metazoa > Arthropoda > Arachnida > Ixodida > Ixodidae > Rhipicephalus > Rhipicephalus appendiculatus. The sequence continues at coordinate 8,443 of JALIZH010022078.1, read as the reverse complement.
ACATGAGCCCAGGTGCAGAAGAGCTGCAGATGCACGAAGGTTCGAATGCACAATGTACGGGCTACTACGTGTGGCCCCATATGTTTATATATGGCATTATTTGGTGAACTTACCGACTTTCTTTTGTAAGGTAGGCTATACCCGCATGCGGCGGTTTTAGCAGTGTAAGATCCCACCAGCATCGCACTGTTGGTCGATTTATATTTGCCAAGAAAACCAAGTTTTAACGGTTTGGTATAATAGGACGGTCGTTACAAACGGGGATTGTTCAAGTTGTTAAAGCAATCATCTTCCTGCAAACGTGTAGTGGTGTTACTGGCTGTAAGAGTTGGGCATACATTAATCTTGCTTTCTCAGAGGAGATGTGTGTCTGAGTATAGCGCTCTGCAATGGCGCAGACTACACGATCCGCAACGTGATCATGAAGGAGCTGCATCGGGCCAACGACAAAGTGCTGCAATTCGCCACCAGCAAGCTGATTAAAAAGAACATCTCCATCGAGCTCCTCAAGGCAAGCATTCACTCGACGTCACGCTATCTCGTTGTCCTAACAGAATGAGCGCATTTCTCATGCCGCTCTCGTGACAATGTATCCCGCTCAGCATCGTTGTTGAATAAGTCTACATAGAGTAACTGTATATGTTTCGCTACTGTTCATATTAAGTCTACTATCTTGGCTGCTACTGTGTATACTGTAAAAAAAGGTAATGTGGCTCTGTCTTGGTTCATCCCCATGCTGATGACTAGAGGCCGGATTTTTAGGCACTTAAAAAGCGCGTTTTAGGCGCCAAAAATAGGCGGGCAAAACACAGTTTTAGGCGTCCAAAATCGTAAATATAGGCACAATAAATTTTTACATAAATTCAAAATATTTCGAACAAAGACGTGCGCGACCTGTACTTACGACTGAAAAACAAGAAATGTTATTGTTCACGATGACACAAAGGCGCCAACAGTTGAACATAACCATGCAATTGTCCTTTTTGCCGCACGGTTCGTAGAACACAGTCTCTTCTTTTATTCTCTATCATGGTGAGTAAAGTCTCCACCGTGGAATCGACACAGTCGTGGATCTCTATTTACGGCATGCACAGAAACAGGTTAGACCGCTAAAAAACCAGAAGGGAGGGATGCCTCGTATTGGCCGGGTCTAATCGCGTAGAGTCAGTTGCTACTCTGTCGACGAACACCTTTAAAGGGCCCCTCACCAGGTCTGAGCATTTTGAACTGACAAGTGATCACGTCTGCCAAGATTTGCAACGTTACGCGCCGCGGAAAAATGTGAAATTTTAAAATGAACACCGCTTGCCCTTCTCGCAGGTGCGCGACCCAAGATGGAGGGGTTGACGTACAACAAGGAATGCTCCTCCGTAGTTATCTGAGCTCTAACGTCGCTCCTCTACGTAGACATTGGTGTTCTGACATCGCTCGCAGTAGCACGTGACACTGCGAGAATTATTCGAGGCGGCATGCGTAACTTCTGCTTAAATAGATTGCTTAAATAGATGAATGAAAGTTGAGAGAAATAATAAAACACACAAGTGGAATGTGTTTGCATTTTTATTTTTTATTTCTTAATTCGAATCGCAGCGAGATGCGAGACTAATCTGCCTCCATTTCGTATGCGCTCGTGTTTTCGCCGTTCCCGCGTCGCGCCGGCACCAGCCCTAACAATGCTTGGCGCGATTTTGGTGCATTGTCCCTAACAACTGTTCCAGCTGTGCGACGCGGTGTGTCGCGGACGCGGTAAGGATACGTGATCCATGCCAGCCTCTCCAAACATGCGCGCACTGAGAGATCCATCCTAAAGAAATAGGCAGTACACTGCATAGAACGCCGAAACGACACAGCCCCACTCGAGTGCACGACATGGCTCAGGTACGTCATGCAGGGGCGTAGCCAGAAATTTTTTAGGGGGGGGGGGGGGGGGGTCACCTCTATGATTTCGGGGGTGGCACCTCCTTGGAATAGTCATTTTTCGCTATGTATGCCATGGCGAAAAAAAAATTCGGGGGGGCGCGGGCCCGGTGTGCCACTTCCTGGCTACGCCACTGACGTCATGCGCACGTGACCTTGCGTACGCACGACGCCTCCTCGCATAATGGTTTCGCGGCTCGTAATGAACCAACTTGAAAAATTATAGTGGTCCAACGCTCTTCATTGGGCACGCATCAACAAACAAAACCAAACCAGCGTGCACATCGTGCACATCACATTTTTCGTACTTTTGATCTACACTCTCCTTTCCCCCTGACAGCACTCCATGGTTTCGCATTCGTACGCCACCTTCCCGCGGCTGCATAAAGGGACCTCCTATTTCTTGCCCACTGCCACACCCATGTCTTCAAGGTGGTTCACTTTCTTGACGACTGGAATGGACAAACGGCTCTAGAAGCCAAACGCCGCGTCCTCGACCATGGACGCCACTCTACCTTCTTCTCATCTCCTCTTCCCATGTTTATTTCCCTCTCCCCATTCCATAGTAAACGTTGATCTGCTCCCATTTAGGGTTGCAGAAACAGCGTCTTTTCCTCTCCTGAACCTCTCCTTTAGTCGCTCGCGACATCTCAGTGCGTTGGCGTAGGATGGCCGGCGCGTCCCATTTTACGGCTCCTAGCGGTTGTTTTCCGGAAATTGGTTGAACTAGAAGGCTAGTTTGAACCGACTAGTATTCCTAAAGGTCAGTGTTGCCTGGTAACATGAATAACGGTCTCAAACTGCACTCGAAAGTGAAATTTGGGGTGAAATAGTGTTCATATATAGGCACCCATTTGGAAAAAAAGCATTTATAGGCACTTATAGGCGTTTAGGCACGATCGCCAAAAATAGGCATTTATAGGCACTATAAAAACACTATAAAAGCCCTTCTTAACCTCTAATTCGTGCTCATATATCAATGTGGCACGATAGGAACGCAAGGAACAAAATAGGCATTTGCCTATAATCCGGTCTCTACTGATGACATGTTGCGCCGACGAATTTTCGCTAGTACGGAATATTAGTATTTTGCATGGATTCGTTGATAAAGCACGTTGAAGCTCTCTTGACAATTTATTTATTTTGTAGCGATGCATTGGAACCTAGAAATGGGTTGCACTCTCGAGAGCCTTCTAGTGGGTCATCTGCAAAAAGGACGCCGCTCGCGCTGAGAGTCCGTGCCTGGCCGTGGCTGCCGCTGACGCATTATCGCTGAGTGCCGGCTAATAAACACCTTAACAAATTGGTGGAGGTGCTGTGCTCCCATTCGATGCCTGTGGAGCTTCGATCTCGTACCCTGCCATCTACCATGCTCCAAGACGCTTCTCAGCAAACGCCTCCCCCCGTGCCGCCCCCCTTGTCCCGGTGTACCACGCATCCCCGATCCACCCATCTTCACTGGCGCCGATGGCACCGACGTGGAGGACTGGCTCGCACTTTACGAGCGCGTGAGCGTCCCCAACAAATGGGACGACGACGGCAAGTTGACCAACTTGGTCTTCTACCTTGCGGGAGTAGCGAGCTTGTGGTATAACAACCACGTGTCCGATTTCGCTACTTGGTCCGATTTCAAGACCGCCGTCATCAACGTTTTTGGCCGCCCTGCCGTTCGTAAGCTGCAAGCCGAACAGCGCTTACGCGAACGTGCTCAGCAGGCCGGTGAGTCATTCACCAGTTACATCGAAGATGTCCTCGACTTGTGCAAGAAAGTCCACGAAACCATGTCTGAGTCTGAGAAGATCCGACACGTCATGAAAGGTATTGACGACGATGCCTTCACCATGCTGCTCGCCAAAAACCCTGTCACAGTGGCCGAGGTCATAACGCTGTGCCAGAGCTACGAGGAGCTCCGCCGGCAGCGCTCGATGACCCGTCGCTCCCCTTCACGGATGTAGAGCTTGCTGGCTTGGTGGCCACCTCTGACCAGGCGGCGTTGCTGCCAGAGCTCAAGGCGTTCATCCGTGAGGAAATCGCACGGCAGTTCTCTCTCCTGGCCTTTGCCCACCCGCCGGCCGTTCAACAATCGGCGACCACCCTTCTTCCTCCGCTCCGCCGAGCGATTCAGCAAGAAATTTCGGAGGTCATGCCAGCGTACCACCAACAACCTCCGGCTCCTGCGCCCCCGAGTTACGCTCACGTTGTCGCCACACCACCTCAAGTACTTCCGGCGGCCGCACCTCTGACTTACGCCGAAGCCGCCGCTCGACCTCCGTCCACCGAAGCGGGTGTGCCGGCTACGTATGCTGACGTCGTCCCTAGGCCTCGACTTCAGCCCACCGTCCAGCCATTCCAGCCGCCGTTCCGTCCGTCAGGTCTTGCGACATGGGCGCGACCTACTCCGGCGAACCGATGGCGCACACCCGACAACCGGCCCATCTGCTTTGCATGCGGTTACGCCGGTCACGTTGCGCGTTATTGCTTTCGGGTGCAACCGCCTCCTGTCCCGTCACCTGCCGCTGGCCAGCTGAGCCGTCCGTTTCACGACTCACCCCCGTCTATGCCACCGACGTCTCGCCCAGCTTCATCTCCTCGTAGGTCCATGTCTCCACGACGTCGATCCCTGTCACCCATGCGGCGAAGTTCGGCCGCTCAAGAGCAGGAAAACTAGTCGTCGCAGTCCACGAGGCAAGGGCTGCGACGCTATCGAACTGTGAAAGCCCTCAGAGGAATCCATCGAATGTCATCGACGTGTTTGTGGACGGTTTTCGCGCATCTGCCCTTATCGATACTGGAGCTGCCGTATCCGTTATGGACGCAAAACTTTGCCGCTTACTCCGAAAAGTGACGACGCCACTTTCTGGGATGTCACTCCGTACCGCAAGTTCGCAGGGTATTCATCCTACAGCAGTGTGCACAGCTCGCGTCGTCATTCAGGACGTTCTATATGTCGTCGAGTTCATCATCATTACTGCATGCTCCCACGACGTCATCCTGGGATGGGACTTTCTCTCCCGCCACGACGCCGTCATTCATTGTGCCTCCGTCGAAATTGAACTCTCGCCGTTCTCGCATTTGACGCCAGTATATACAGTCCCTCGGCACTGAGCAAGATCCTCGTCAAAGACGATACGACAGTGCCTCCAAGCTCGTCCACGGCTGTGTCGGTCTACTGCGCCGGTCTCTCCGACACAGTTGCACTCCTTTCGCCATCTGACCGTGCTTGCAGTAGGAAAGAGTTGCTGGTACCTTTCGCGACCGTGCAAGTAACTCAGGGCAACACCGCTATTTTTGTGACAAACCCATTCCCGTACGTTGTTACGTTGGTTCGAGGGGAATGTCTCGGCAGAGTGGAACCCGTCGGCGATGCACAAGTCCTGGACGTACCCGATGACTCGCACTGTCCCAGTTCCCGTACCATCAGTGCTGTTTCCGCGTCTGATCCGTCATCTGCTGATGTATTTAATTGGTAACTCCATCGCTGATAACCTTACGTCGGTCCAGCGCTCCCAGCTTCTGGGTCTGTTGCAAGAATTTCGATCTTCTTTCGATGTCGGGCAAACTTCTCTCGGTCGCACGTCTGCTGTTACACATCGCATCGACACTGGCGCCCAGCCACCGTTACGGCAATGTCCATATCGCGTGTCGCCTGCCGAACGTCGGGTAATTAATGAGCAAGTAGACGATATGCTCCGACGCGACGTAATTCGGCCCTCGGACAGCCCATGGGCGTCTCCTGTTCTCGTTGCGAAGAAGGACGGTTCTGTGCGGTTCTGTGTGGACTACCGACGCCTCAACAAGATCACTCGTAAGGACGTGTATCCACTACCACGAATAGACGACGCGATTGACAGCCTGCAAGGAGCAGAATTCTTTTCATCTCTCGATTTGCGCTCAGGGTACTGGCAAGTACCTATGGCTCAAGACGCTCGACCGAAGACCGCCTTTGTAACGCCCGACGGCTTGTACGAATTCAACGTCATGCCGTTTGGGCTGTGCAATGCGCCCGCCACCTTTGAGCGCATGATGGATACCGTTCTGCGCAACTTGAAATGGCACACGTGCCTGTGCTACCTCGACGACGTCGTCGTTTTCGCTCCGGACTTCTCCACGCATCTTCAGCGCCTGCGGCATGTTTTGACGCGCTTGAGTGACGCCGGTCTGCAACTGAACCTAAAGAAGTGCCGATTTGCAGCACGGCAGCTGACAATACTCGTCTACGCCGTGTCCAAGGACGGAATTCTCCCCGATCCAGCCAAGCTTCGGGCCGTGACCGAGTTCCCAAAGCCGACGTTCGTCAAGGAACTGCGCAGTTTCGTAGGACTGTGTTCCTACTTTCGGCGCTTCATTCGAAACTTCGCGACTATCATATCGCCGCTGACGAAGCTCCTCGGAAGTAACGGGCCTCTCCATTCGTGGTCGTCAAAGTGCGACGAAGCTTTTGCAACGCTCCGTCGTTTGTTGACGTCGCCTCCCATACTACGCCACTACGACCCTACGGCCCCTACAGAGGTACATACGGATGCCAGTGGTGTTGGCCTCGGCGCTGTCCTTGCGCAGCGCAAACCAGGGTTCCCGGAATATGTCGTGGCGTATGCAAGCCGTACGCTTACAAAAGCCGAGACCAACTACACCGTCACGGAGAAAGAATGCCTGGCAATCATCTGGGCCCTTACGAAGTTCCGACCTTATTTGTATGGTCGCCCATTTGATGTCGTCACCGACCATCACGCACTGTGCTGGTTGTCGTCACTGAAGGATCCTTCAGGCCGTCTCGCCCGTTGGGCACTTCGCCTGCAAGACTACGACATCCGCGTGCTGTACCGCAACGGACGCCAGCATGCTGACGCCGACGCCCTGTCGCGCTCTCCCTTGCCTGACGACAATGCCCACAGCTCAGAGTCTCACCTTGCCGTTTCTTCCATCGACCTTCATACCATCGCTACCGAACAGCGCAAGGATCAATGGATTGCCTCACTGATAGACTTGCTGACTGATCCATCGGCAACACCATCCACTCGCGCGTTGCGTCGTCAAGCCCACCATTTCGCCGTTCGCGACGACCTCCTCCACCGACGCAATTACAACGGTGACGGCCGCCAGTGGCTACTAGTCATACCCCGCAGTCTGCGCTCTGACATATGCGAATCTTTTCACTATGATCCGCAATGTGCGCACTCCGGGGTATCGAAGACTTACCACCGCATTCGCCAACGGTACTTTTGGCGCGGGATGTACCGCTACGTGCAGAAATTCGTTCGCTCCTGCATAGATTGTCAGCGCCGCAAAACTTCAACGCACCTGTCGCCGGCAGGTCTACAACCGTTACCTTGCCCTGACCGTCCGTTTGGGCGCGTGGGTATCGATTTGTATGGACCACTTCCTCTGACATCGGCTGGTAACCGCTGGGCGATCGTCGCCGTAGACCATCTGACGCGATACGCCGAAACCGCCGCCCTCCCTGCGGCTACTGCGCGCGATGTTGCCTCCTTCCTGCTGCACCGATTCATAGTGCGTCACGGTCCACCCCAGGAACTTCTCAGCGATGGAGGCCGTGTCTTCCTGTCGGTAGTCGTCGAAGCCATCCTCACGGAGTGCCATTCTGTCCACCGCAAAACTGCTGCTTACCACCCGCAGACAAATGGCCTCACCGAACGCTTTAACCACACCCTCGGCGACATGCTTTCGATGTACGTCGCCGCCGACCACACGAATTGGGGATGCTATACTGCCCTTCGTCACCTACGCTTACAATACCGCCCCTCAGAGCACTACTGGTTTTTCACCCTTCTTCTTACTATACGGACGGCACCCGTCGCACACCATCGACACGATACTCCCGTACACGCCGGACCCATCTGAGTGTGCCCCTATTTCTGACACAGCCAGGCTTGCTGAAGAGTGTCGCGAGCTCGCCAAGACCTTCACGACGAATGAACAAGAGCGGCAGAAGAGTATTCGTGATGGTTCCGCCACTTCTGAGCCCACGTTCCTCCCTGGAGCGCTCGTATGGCTCTCGGTCCCTACCTCCGCAGCTGGCCTCTATTCAAAACTTCTGCCGAAATACGAAGGCCCCTACCGTGTCATCGAGCGCACATCTCCGGTCAACTACCTGATCGAACCCATCGAACAATCTTCGGACATGCGCCGTCGAGGGCGCGACATTGTCAACGTGGATCGCCTGAAGGCCTACTATGACCCACTCATAGTGACAAGCTGTTAGGTCGCCCGGCGGACTCCCTTTTCGTCCCCGGGGTAATTGTAGCGATGCATTGGAACCTAGAAATGGGTTGCACTCTCGAGAGCCTTCTAGTGGGTCATCTGCAAAAAGGACGCCGCTCGCGCTGAGAGTCCGTGCCTGGCCGTGGCTGCCGCTGACGCATTATCGCTGAAGCATTATCGCTGAGTGCCGGCTAATAAACACCTTAACAATTTATTGATTTATTTATTTATTTAGAATACTTATGGCATTTGTCTGTGTCCCTTTCCTTCGTTCATAGTTTGTTTTTTCACGCTCTTAATGTACTGC
>JALIZH010022077.1:0-16721 GCA_030522465.1 Rhipicephalus appendiculatus | reverse complement strand
TGTCGGCGAGTCCCGAAGCAACCGCCATGCTTTGTTTTGCTTTTTGCGCGCATTTCAACATTCGGTATTCTACCATGGGACACGTCGTTTGGCGTACCGTCCCGACTGTGGTATACACTTTGTTGCAGCATCAATTAGGAAGAGCTGTGAAGTAGTCTACCGCTGCATCTATGCTGAGGTCACACATATCACACCAACTTAAGCGAGTAGCTTTTCGAAACTCTTCCCAATCGGCCTTGTCCATCTGCCATCTGGGCACCTGTCGAGGACCTTCATTATTTATTAGTGTGCTGAGAATTATTGGAAAGTGATCACTTCCGTAGGGATTATCGATGACCTTCCAATTGAGTAAGGGTAGAAGCGACGGAGATGTAATGCTGAGATCTATGGATGAGTAAGTATTGCTAGCGAGGCTATAAGTATGTTGGCTCTTTGTGGTTCAGGAGGCACGCACCGGAAGTGAAAAGGAACTGTTCAATTAGGCGGCCTCGCGCATCGCAGCGGGAGTCACCCCATAGACCGCAATGTGCGTTGAAGTCTCCGAGGAGAAGATACGGTTCTGGAAGTTCATCAATTAACGACTGGAATTCGTGTTTGTTCAATTGGTGATGTGCAGGTATGTATATGGAGCAAATCGTGACCAGTTTGTTGAAGATAACGGCTCTGACGGCTACTGCCTCAAGGGATGTCTGAAGTGGTAAATGCGTACAGGCCGTTCCTTGATTAACTATAACGGCAACACCACCGGATGACGCGACAGCATCATCCCGGTCCTTTCGAAAAATAACATAACTGCGTAGAAAGTTGGTTTGTTTCGATTTTAAGTGTGTTTCTTGTACACACAGCACTTTTGGTGAATGTTTGCGTAAACGTTCTTGGACATCGTCGAGGTTTGTGATCAGTCCTCTGACGTTCCACTGTAGTATTTGTGTCTCCATTTTAAAGTAGTTTGGTGCTGTGTGTACAAAAAGTGTTGCCTTAGGTTAGAGGGCCTTTTGGGGGCCCCGTAATGCGGAGTTTTTTCTTTTTTGACGCGCTCCAAAGAGCTGCGCCTGTCCTTCGGCGTCTGAGACGCCGGAAGAGTGGCTTGTATCCATCACCTCATCTGGAGGTGGTGGATGGTGCCTGCTCGGCAGGCACGTTCTTGGCGGTTTCGGACCTAACTGCGTTTGCAGTGGCCCGGGGTCCGGCAGACTCTGGAGTCTGCTGGCCCTGTTTGGCAGGGGTCGGAGCAGCACAGGCTACTCCAGCCGGGGACGCTGCTGGCGCGGCCGCGGTCACACTCCCGTGTGAATTTCGCGGGCGCCGAAAAACGTGGCGCGGCGCCCCGGCGCGCCACGTCGGCGAAGGAAGGACTAGACTGGTTGTGGAGTGAAAAACGTTTACGAACCTCTTGGAACGACAGGTTGAATTTGACTTTCAGTTGTATTATGTCTTTTTCTTTCTTCCATGACGGACATGATCGTGAATAGGCGGGGTGGTCCCCTTCACAGTTCGCACAACAATCTGCAGAGGTGCAACTGTCAGACAAGTGTTCTTTGGATGCACATTTTGCACATGTGCCGTGCCCTCTGCAGCTTTGCGACCCATGTCCAAAGCGCTGGCACTTGAAACAACGACGCGGATTTGGAATATATGGTCGAAGACGAAGCTTACAATAGCCGGTTTCAGTGGATTCAGGCAGGTTGCTAGTTCCGAAAGTAATGATGATATGCTTAGTTGGGATCTGTTTATCATCTCGCCTTATCATTATACTTTGCACCTTCACTACATTCTGGTCTTGCCAGCCTTCCAGTAGTTCACTTTCAGTTATTTCGAGCAGGTCTTCCTCTGTGATGACACCGCGCGCAGTGTTCATCGACCTGTGTGGGCCCACCGAAACTGGAATGTCTCCAAATGCTACGAGTTTGGACAGTCTGTCGTATTGGAGCATGTCGCGAACTTCGAGGAGAAGATCGCCGCTTCCCATCTTTGTGACCTTATAACCTGAGCCAATAGCTTATGTTAGGGACCTCGATACGAGGAATGGCGAGATTGTTCGAACAGTTCTTGTTTCGTGCTGACCATGGATTACGTGGTATTTAGGAAAGGACTCTTTGGGTTGTGCAAAAGTGAAGTTTTCATCGGTGCGCCACCTTTTCAGGCAGCGATCAGGGAGCGCGGGAAAAGAATTTGCCATATAAGGATTAAAAATTCGGCGGCGATGGTGGCCACCCACCACCGAGCCCAACAAGGGGACGCTACAAGGTAGAACACTTGCAGTCGCCAGCCATATATCGCCGCTATAACCAAATATATCTACCCAAGGTTGGGCAACTACACAAGGTTAACCCTCGCCGCCAGGAAAACTAGAAGCACATGAAAAAGTAGAAGACAGGAAAGATTGAAAGTGAGAGAGAAAGACGAAGATGTGAGGGGAGAGAGAACAGGAAAAGGCGACTGCCGGTTTCCCCTGGGTGGGTCAGCCCAGGGGTGCCGTCTGCGTGAAGCCGGGGCCAAAGGGGTGTGTTGCCTCAGCCGCGGGGCCTTAAAGGTCCAAACACCCGGCGTCGGCTCAACACCCAGGATCCCCCTTTTCCCCGGACACGGCGAAGCCACGCACGGCGAGGCGTGGGAGGAGGTCTAGACCCCCCCGTTAGCTCGGGTCCGTGGTGTCGCCACACACCAAACGCCTGCTTGCGCAGACGCCCCTGCGGTGAGGCAGGCACCAGAACTAACTAAGTTTTCTATCAATCTGCCCCTCCCGTCGCAGCGGGAGTCTCCCCACAGGCTGTTGTGGGCATTGAAGTCACCAGCTAGAATGTACGGTTCCGGGAGCTGGTTAATTAGATTGTAAAATTCTGTCTTTCTCACTTGACAGTTTGGTGGCAGATATATAGAACAAACAGTGATTAATCTATTGAACAGGATCACACGTACTGAGACTGCTTCAAGCGCGGTGTGAAGTGTAATTTGTTGGCAAGCAATAGACCTATCCACAATAATCGCCACCCCGCTAGACGAGGTACTAACATCGTCACGGTCTTTACGGAAAATAGCGAATTGTCGAAGAAAGTTAACTTGTTTCGGATTTAGATGTGTCTCCTGTACGCAGAACACCTTAGGCTTGTGTTTACACAGTAGTTCGGTTATGTCATCCAGATTATGAATAAGACCTCTCACATTCCAATGCATTATCTGGGTCGCCATGATGACAAAATAAGGAAAGATGTTCTGCGTTTAGTGGAGGATTTTGGATTTATGATCGAGGGTTCTTTTCTGGACCCTGGATTTTTTGTTTTCCTTTCGGGACGCGCTCGATAGAGCTGAGCCGGTCTTTAGGCACCAGAGGTGCCGGAGTTGTGTCCATTGCCTCTCGTGAGGCGCTGGACGCCCGCGCACGCAGGCTGATAGTCTGTGTTTGAGACCTAGCCTCGCGAGGCGTGGTGTTAAGACCCGACGACCCTGGAGTCGCGGGACTCTGTGACTGAGTGGGTGGAGTAGCCTTAGCTACTGCCACCACGGGGGCAGGCGCCACAGCCGACGGCTCGCTGCCAGCGGGTCGCTGGAGTGGCGCAGAGTGATTCGACGCTGCCCCCCTTGCGCGCCGCATCAGCAAAACTTCCTTTGTTAAAAATGGAGCACCTTCTTTTGGCATCTCTATACGATATGTTCTCTCTTATTTTCAGGGTGATTATTTCTTTTTCTTTGTTCCAGGTTTCACAGGTTCTAGAATATGCAGGATGATCGCCTTCACAGTTCACGCAGTGGGCTGTGCCAGAACAGTTTTCGGAAGAGTGGTCTTTTTCTCCACACTTTGCACAGGTAAGGTGGCCTCGGCAGCTTTAAGAGCCGTGACCATACTTCTGACATTTGTAGCATCAGCGGGGATTTGGAATGTAGTGTCTTACTCGGGTTTTTGTGTAGCCCGTTTCGAGTGTCTCTGGCAGGGTGCTTGAGGCAAAAGTGATGATTAGGTACTTTGTTGGAATTTCGGTGTTGTCTCGCCTGATCTTTATTCTTTGAACATTTATGATATTCTGGTCTTTCCAGCCATCTAAAAGCTCTGCTTCTGAAAGTTCAAGCAAGTCAGTTTGTGAGACCACGCCTCGTATAGTGTTCAAAGATCGGTGGGGCGTCACAGTTACAGGTGTATCAGGAAACGCTGCAAGGTTAACAAGTTTCTCATATTGTGTCTTGCAAGACAGCTCGAGAAGGAGGTCGCCGCTGGCCATTTTGCTCGCCTTATATCCCGGTCCGATTGTTTGTGTTAGTGAATTCGCCACGAGGAATGGCGATATCGCTTCTAGCGGCCATCGTCATCTTCATCGGCCGCCTATAAATTATGGCGCGCTCAGGCGCATGTGCCTCGTTCCTCGTGCGGTGCACTGCGAGGTTAGAAAAAAAAGAAAATAAAGAATAGTCTTCTTCTGCTCCTGCCATCGGCCTGAACGGTTCCCTGGTCTTTCGCTCGCCGCCACACACATTGTTATAGAGGACCTAACCTCAGTCCCTATAACGTGGTGACCCGGACGTGAGCGCAAGCCGAGCACTGCATCATGGACGAGACCACGAACGACAGACCGACGATCGGCACAGAGGGCATCGCCACGGTGCAGATTCACCTGCCGTCGTTTTGGCTACAGAATCCTGCAGCCTGGTTTACGCACGTGGAGGCCATCTTCGCCCTTCGGCGCATTACCTCGCAACAAGAGAAGTTTAGCCACGCTGTCTCTGCACTCTCAACGGAAGTGGTTGCGGAGTTCCACGACCTTGTGGGCGTGCCCCACGAAACCAACCCTTATGACCACTTTAAAACGACGGTGCTGCAACGCAAGTCTGTGTCTCTGCGCAGGCGTCTCCAGCAGCTTCTCAACAAAGAGGAGCTCGGCGACCGGCGACCGTCGGAACGTCTACGTCGCATGCGGCTGCTTCTGGAGTGACTGTCGGTTGGACGTAAACAGCCCGCTGCTGCGAGAACTGTTCCTTCAGCGCCTGCCGCAGAACGTGGTTATTGCCTTGGCTACCGCACCAGACGACTTGTCCCTCGACAAGCTGGCGGAGCTGGCCGATCGCGTCACTGACTATTCAGCAAGAGGTACTGTGGCAACATCTACCGTTCCGCTCTCCCAACTCGAAGACCGGCAGTCTCGCCTCGAGCAATTGATCGATGACCTTGCCGAGACAGTTAATGCACTACGGCCACCGTCCCACCCTCGTCGACGAGACCGCTATTACCGTCGCAGTTCGTCTCCGAGGTCTCGCTCTCGTGCAGCTTCTTGTCGACCCGTATACTGCTGGTATCACAGCAACTTCGGTGTCAGCGCACGTCAATGTCATCCCCCCTTGTCGCTGGCAGGGAAACATGCCGCAGAGCCACTGATGGCGGCCAGTGACTCTTGCCATACGACAAGCCGCCTCTTCTACGTCACTGAGAGGATTGCCGGACATCGATTTCTCGTGGACACAGGTGCAGAGGTCAGTGTCGTTCCTGCCGTGCGACTAGACCGGCAACGCTCTCCGCAAACTGCACCCCCTTCAAGCGGCCAACAACTCTACCATCAACACATATGGTCAGCGCTCTCTTACCATCGATTTGGGTGTCCGACGCACCTTCCGATGGGTATTCGTTGTTGCAGATGTACGCATGGCCATATTGGGTGCTGATTTGCTGACCCACTTCGCCCTTTGTGTTGACCTCCGCGCACGTCGGCTCGTCGACAGGACGACCAGTATGTCTATACAAGGAATCCTTGCACCTCCAACGTCTACCACGGGAACGGCGCCACAAATACCATCATCTACGTTCGCCTCAATTCTGTCAGACTTTCCAGCCATCACGAAACCTTCCAACTTTGAGCTGCCAGTACGTCACAACGTCACGCATCATGTTGTCACAACCGGACCTCCAGTATCGCCAAAAGAGAATTCGACCACATGCTGCAACTGGGCATTATCCGTCCTTCGTCGAGCAGTTGGTCTTCAGCTCTCCACATGGTACCAAAGCGTGACCCAGGTGATTGGCGCCCGTGCGGTGACTACCGCGCCCTCAACGCGCGCACCGTCCCTGATCGCTATCCCCTCCCTCACATTCACGACTTCTCGGCCAACCTCGCTGGAGTGGTGATATTCAGCAAAATAGACTTGGTAAAGGCCTACCACCAAATTCCGGTTGAACCAGCGGACATCCCCAAGACTGCAATTGTGACACCCTTCGGGCTTTTCGAGTACGTTCGCATGCCGTTCGGGTTGCGAAACGCTGCTCAGACGTTCCAGAGGTTCATCAACGAAGTAACCCGTGGATTACCATTCGTATTTGCATATCTCGACGACCTCCTGGTAGCTAGTGCTTCCCCCGAACAGCATTTCAGTCATTTGCGTCTGCTATTTTCTCGGATTCAGGAGCACGGCCTTCTCATCAACCCCGCAAAGTGTGTCTTTGGTGTCGAAGACATTGAGTTCCTCCGACACCGTGTGACTAGCGAGGGCATCAGGCCGTTGGACACAAGAAAGTTCAAGCCCTGCGCGACTTCCCTCGCCCAACATCCATCCGAAAGCTCCGCGAGTTCCTTGGGCTGCTCAACTTCCACCGCCGTTTTCTTCCCAACATCGCCCGCATCATCATACCGCTCACCGACCTACTTAAGACCACCAAAGCTCCATCCTCGCCACTGGCTTGGACGTCTGACGCCGAAGCTTCCTTCCAAGCTGCTAAAAATGCATTGGCACACGCCACACTGCTGGTGCATCCTCTGCACGTTGCACCAATGCGCCTTATCACCGATGCATCTAGTGCGGCTGTCGGCGCAGTTTTACAGCAGTTGCAACGCAACTCCTGGTATCCACTCGGGTTTTTTCTCGCAGAAACGCGCTACAGCACGTTCGGTCGTGAGCTGCTGGCGGTATACTTAGGCATTCGACATTTCCGACATCTGCTGGAGGGCTCAAGCTTTCACGTCCTCACGGACCACAAGCCTTTGACATTCGCTTTTCGCGGTAACCACGACACTTATACCGCACGAGAAATACGGCACCTATACTTTATCTCCGAATTCACCGTGGACGTTCGATACATTGAAGGCCCGGTCAACGCGGCCGCAGACGCCCTCTCCCGTATCGACATGATATCAGCGCCCATATTGGACTTCGATGAAATCGCCGCGGCGCAACTTACAGACGTCGAACTTATTATTATTATTATTATTATTAGGGTTTAATGGCGCAAAGGCAACAATGGCCATAGAGCGCCAAAGCAATGTAAAGTATAAATGCATCGGTGCGATCGATGACAATGGCTTGCTATAACTTGGCTGTAAAGGGCCTAAAATGTAGCGCACTAAACGTGCGTAAAATAGATATACATGTTAAAATTATGATAATGACATAGAATATCTGCAATGAATGTCAGACACGTGCTTCCTAGAAGCGTATACTGTGGAGATGGGTACTAAAGGTGAAGCCGCAAAACAACGATCATTTTAATACAATGCCTGATTATTTGGTATGTTGGTGTGCCAGTTGAATTCATTTTTTCATGATGGTAATGTTGGTATCGAGAGCACTGATGATAAAGTGCATAAAAGATAAAAAGAAACGTTGCACATAGGACTACAGTAAGTCAGGGGCTACAGACATATCTGGTGGCTTATATCAAGGGGCCCTACCGTGGTGGGGCCCGACAAGCCACCGATATCACCAAAATAAAGGCTAGCCTTGCCCTCAGAGTTGAGGGGCTGGGCTGCGACCTATGTCTCCAGAATATACCTTGTAGAAAATGAACGTCGCTTAAAAAGTGTAAGAGCTTGTTAAAAGAAACCATGGGGCTGTCTGATAAGAAAAGTGATGGATGAAGCGGGATATGCCTTTTAAATATCTCAGGAAAGTGGCGTTTCCGCTCTGCCTCCATTTGAGTGCACTCGATTAGAACGTGTAAAACGGACAGGTTCTCTCCACATCTCTCGCATATTGGTGCGTTTGAGCCGTTTAAAAGATGAGAGTGAGTGCTATAGGTATGTCCTATACGGAGTCGGCATAAAACAACTTCTTTGTATCTATCACGGCAGGGGAAAACTAGGTTTTTTATACGAGGTTGCACTCTATGGAGCTTGTTGTTGATTTCGAGGTCCCATTCTTTCTGCCACCTCTCACGTAGGTTGCAGTGGACAAGTGCTTTTAGGTCTTGGTATGGCACACTGTTCACGTCAAGACTGCTTCTTTGCGCGGCTACTGCTGCGCAGGCATCCGCCCTCTCGTTCCCATCAATACCGACATGACCTGGTACCCAGCATACTGTTATCTCCGAGGTGCGTTGATATGCCGTAATTAATTGCCTTTCCAAATCACCGAGGACAGGATTTTTGTTTGGTTTGCCACTGTTCAATGCACGAACGACGCTCAATGAGTCTGTAAATACGACTGCTTTCTTGGTGTTGCGATTAACAATGTATTTTATGGCAGTTAATATTGCATATGCTTCTGCGGTAAAAATACTGGTCTGCGTGTTGAGTCTTTGTGAACTTGCGAATTCAGGGCCAATGGCAGCGGCAGATACAGAGTGTCTACCCTTCGACGCATCTGTGTAAAATTGGTGACAGTCGCGATATTTGTATTGTAGTGATAGGAAATGCTGCTGTATAGCTTCACGAGGATGGCGCTGTTTGTCTATGTGGCAGAAAGACATGTCACATTTTATGTCAGCTTTTTCCCAAGGTGGGAGCCACTCCACGGAAGGTGCTTTAGTGACTTCTTGTAGCGGTATTTCGGCTTGAGCGGCGGTCGCGGTACAGGCAAGACTGAATGGCTTTGGAATGTGTCGGAATGGAAAATAGTTTGAGGGTGTACATGAGACTACAGCATTCACGCTCGAGTTGCATGGGCCACTCGTTTGCCTCGACGTACAGACTGCTAACGGGACTCGTGCGGAACGCACCAGTAGCAAGACGAATGCCTAAGTGGTACACTGGGTCCAGCATTTTAAGTGCCGTTTTTGAGGCTGATTGGTACACTACGCAGCCATAGTTCAGCCGACTTTTAACAAGACTGTTAAACAGCGATATCAGACATTTTTTGTCAGTTCCCCATGATGGATGCGACAGCATTTTGAACAAGTTCATCGTTTTCAGACATTTCAACTTGAGTGCCTTAATGTGAGGAATGAAAGACATGCGACTATCAAAAATTAGGCCAAGAAACTTATGTTCATTCTTCACACATATGGGGGGAGCCACTGATTGTGATACAAGGGGCCGGCTGAACAGTATTAGATTTACTAAACAGGACACAGACAGTTTTGTTAACATTAACTGCAAAACCATTCTCATTTGCCCATTTAGAGACACGGTTCACACCCAGCTGAATTTGCCGCTCGCAAATGGACAAGTTACACGACCGAAAGCTTACTTGGATATCATCTACGTAAACAGAGTAGGATATTGTCG
Organism: Rhipicephalus appendiculatus; assembly: GCA_030522465.1. Lineage (NCBI taxonomy): Eukaryota > Metazoa > Arthropoda > Arachnida > Ixodida > Ixodidae > Rhipicephalus > Rhipicephalus appendiculatus. The sequence goes on along the minus strand of JALIZH010022077.1, from coordinate 7,305 downwards.
GTGGGAGAGCAGTGCGTAGAGAATTCATCTTTACTATAAAAAGGGTGCAGCTGAGAACTCCGCCCTGCGGAACTCCGTTTTCTTGTATGTATGTTTTGGAGAGCGCTGTACCGACCCGTACTCGAAATTTCCTGTCAGACAGGTAGCTGTGTATAACGTTGTATAGGCTTCCGCATATACCGTAGCTATCCAAGTCCCTTAGTATTCCATACCGCCAGGCTGTATCGTATGCCTTTTCGAGGTCGAAGAAAACAGAGAGGCAATACTGTTTGTGCACAAATGCTTCCCTAATATACGATTCTAGAAGTACTAAGTTATCTGTCGTACACCGGCTTACGCGAAAGCCGGCTTGGTGTGGATCTAGGATTCCATTAAATTCCAGAAAATGCATTAGACGGCGATTTATGATTTTTTCGAACAACTTGCATAAACAGCTAGTCAGGGCAATTGGCCTGTAATTTGTTACATCGGATGCATCTTTGCCTTGCTTGAGGATTGGAATTATTATGGCCTCTTTCCACGAATGCGGCATCTGTCCTGCGGACAAGATTTTGTTATATAGGCCAAGTAAGCATTCCACTGTTTCTCTGGCTAATCGCCTGATCATCTCGTATGTGATTTGATCTGCCCCTGGTGCTGTGTTTCCTGCGCTCTTAAGTGCAACATTAAGTTCGTGCATTGTGATGGGGCTGTTGTACCCTCCCTCAGTGGGTTTCTGTGGACGAAAATTGCAAGACTCCACCATTGTCTTATGGCTCAAAAAGTCCCTTGAGTAGTGGTCCGAGCTAGATATGTGCTGGAAGTGCTCTCCTAGCCGGTCGGCTTGGCTTTCAAGCGTGGTCCCAAGACTGCTTACTAATGGAAGAGGACTAGCGGGCTGCGCCTTAAGTTTCCTAGCCCTGTTATAGACTTTTCTTGTGTCTGCATAGGAATTAATTGAGGAGAGGTACTTCATCCAACTCTCTCTCTTGGCTATTCGTCGGATGCGCCTTCCATTGGCTTTACAATGCTTGAATTCTATCAAGTTTTCAGCAGTAGGATAGCGAGAGAGCATGCCCCATGCTTTGTTTTGATCCTTTTTCGCCTTTTCACATTCCTCATTCCACCATGGCTTAGCTTTGGCCCTTCTGCCCGGTCCTCTTGGAATTGATTCATAAGCGGCATATATGATGTATTTTGTGATGAACGCTGCCATTTCCTCAACACCAAGGTGTTCTATAGTGCTATATGGTAGCGATGATAGCTCATGGAAGAGTTCCCAGTTTGCTTTAGACAGCTTCCATCGTTTAGGGAATGTAGGGCCCTCCTGCTTACCAGTTGCTTGCAAGGCTACTGGGAAGTGATCACTGTTATAGGGATTGCTGATCACCTTCCACTCTAGATACGGCATGAGCGAAGGAGAGGAGATCGAGAGGTCGATAGATGAGTATGTCTTATGTGCCGCGCTATAAAATGTAGGGTGTCCTTTGTTAAGCAAACACGCACCCGACGATAACAAGTACTGCTCTATTATGCGTCCCCTCGCATCACAGCGCGGATCGCCCCAAAGCGGATTGTGGGCATTTAGATCTCCAACCAATACAAAAGGTTCCGGCAGCTCGTCCAGTAGGTCTTCGAGCTCTGTTTTCGAAAGTCTATAGTCAGGTGGGATGTATATGCAACATATGGTTATTAAGGTGTTAAGCAGTATGGCTCGAATAGCAACGGCCTCAAGAGGAGTATTGAGCGCCAAATGTTGGCTCGCTATCGAGTTTTCCGTTAATATAGCAACTCCGCCAGCTGCGGATAGACCGCTATCGCGATCCTTTCGATATATAACATATTGGTTTAAGAAGTTAGTGTTTGACGATTTTAGATGCGTTTCCTGGATGCAAACGACCTTGGGTTTATATTCGGATAACAATTCCTTGATGTCGTCAAGGTTACGTAGGAGTCCCCGAGCGTTCCAGTGAAGAATCTGAACTGCCATTATGCTATTATTAAAATGCTTTTGCATCGCAGAAGACCCGACCCAAGGTCAAGTCATCGTTTCCGTGTTCTGCTCACCTCTTCAGCTTGCCTCTCGGCAAACGCTCAAGGGAGCTCTGGCGGCCTTTCGGCGGCAATGCCGAAGGGCCTGGTGTGATATCCATTGTCTCGTCAGAGACGCTGGATGAACGCGCGCTGCGCGTCTGGGCATGAGGTTTAGGCCTCTCCTCGGAAGGGGAGGCCTTTTTGGACCACTGGGCCACTGGCCTGCTGGTCCTTCTTAGGTGGCGGGGTGGAACTAGCCACACCCACCGTGGGGGGCAGGTGGCCTCGTCGTCGTCCCCACTGTCTGGGGTCCGGACGGCCACCGGAAGCTGCTGCTGCACTGCCCCCCTTGAGTGCCGCATCAGCGTAAGTCCTGTGACTTACGATTGAAAAACGTTTCCGTGCTTCTTTGAAAGAAATATTTTCCCTGACTTTGAGTGATATGATGTCTTTCTCGTGTTTCCATGCAGGGCAGGCCCGGGAGTAGGAAGGGTGCCCTCCTTCACAGTTGATACAGTGGGGTGAGTTAGTACAGTCATCGGCAGGATGATCATGGGAGCTGCATTTAGCACACGTGAGCCGCCCACGGCAGCTTTGGGATCCGTGACCATATCTCTGGCACTTAAAGCAGCGCCGGGGATTGGGTATGTATGGTCTGACATGCATTCGGATATATCCTGTTTCTATGTGCTCTGGTAATGTACTGCTGCCAAATGTCAGGATCAAGTGCTTCGTAGGTGTTTCTTTATCATCACGTCGGATTTTGATTCTTTGGACATTAATTACATTGTGCTCACTCCATCCCTCGAGTAGTTCTGTTTCACTGAGTGCCATCAGGTCATCGTCGGACACTACGCCGCGGACAGTGTTCATAGATTTGTGCTTTGTAATTGTGACAGGAACGTCACCGAATGTCTGAATGGTGGTCAGTTTGTCATGCTGCGTTTTACTACACACTTCAAGAAGCAGATCTCCGCTTGCCATTTTTGTTACCTTGAAACCAGGTCTGAGCTTATCTGAGAGGGATTTCGACACAAGAAAGGGTGAGAGATTTCTGGCTGTTCTGTCTGGCTGTTCACTATGAACGACATGAAAACGAGGAAAGGCATCATTTGTTTGAGCTGGGAACTTCAAGCTTACTTCGGTGCGCACTCTTTTGTTAGCGCAATCGTGTATAGAGGGAAAAGCGTTTGCCATCAAATAGACTTTCTATTCGGCGGCGGTGCCAGCCACCCACCAGCGAGCCCAACATGGGGGGCGCTACAGGTTTCAAGAACCTGCAGACGCCAGCTATACACCTCCGCTATAACCCAATATTCATACCCAAGACTGGATATGACACACAAGGTTAACCCTCGCCGCCAAGAAAATTAGAAGTAACTAGAAAAGAGGAGAAGACAGGAAAGATTGAAAGAGAGAAAAAGACGAAGATAAGGGTAGAGAGAGACAGGAAAAGGCGACTACCGATTTCCCCTGGGTGGGTCAGCCCAGGGGTGCCGTCTGCGTGAAGCCGGGGCCAAAGGGGTGTGTTGCCTCGGCCGGGGGGCCTTAAAGGTCGAATCACCCGGCTTCCGCTCAACCCCCCAGGATCCCCTTTTCCCCGGACACGGCTACGCCACGCACGGCTAAGCGTGCGAGGAGGTCAAAACCCCCCCCGTTAGCTCGGGTCCGTGGTGTCGCTACGCACCAAACGGCTGCTTACGCAGACGCCCCTGCGGGGGTGTTAGCGATGACCAATGATTGCGATGACAGGGTGTATTATGGCTGTATAGACGCCTAAAATCACGCGCTGCACAGGAGCGTAAAATGTGTGTATGGATTATAAAATTATGGCAGTGAGACGTGGTATGGTCTGTTGGTGTGTAATGCGTTTCAAGTGACCATGATATCTACAAGTGAGGACGGGAAAATAGCACGGACGCCTCCTAAGGCCTTTGATCTCAAGGCACGGAGGCAGGTGCTTTCCTGTAGTATAGCTACCGCAGCAACCTCTTTTCAGAGGCAGGGCTACGGATTGCTTGGGTATATGACGTGAAAGCTATGAACTTCTTTTAAAACGCAAATAGTGACTGATGTTTAAAAACCCGTTCGCTGCCTATGAGCATCGATGGATGAAGTGGTACTTGCTCACGGAAGACTAGTGAGAAGTACTTTTTATCTTACGTGATTTCATTCAGTACACTGGTTAAGAATATGAAGGACAGTGAGTGGTTCACCACACTTCTCTCACAAAGGTGGATCACCACGGGACAGAAGGTATGCGTGTGCGCTGTGTGTATGTCCTGTTCCTTAATCTGGTAAGTATTACTTCGGTGTGGCGGGACTTCGACACTGGCGGCCGATTCGCGAGCTGCGGCTTGATTAGATGTTTATTTTGTGTCTGCTTATCCCATAACCGCTGCCAATAGTCCCTTAGCTTGCGTTTAAGGAAGGGTTTGAGGTCAAAAGGAGGCACAGAAATGGATGTATTAGCGCCAGCGTTTTCGTGGGCGGAGGCAGCTAGCTGGTCCGCGAACACATTTTCCTTGGATCTCCCTGTGCCCTGGCACCCAGCAAACTACGACATGCTGTTCGTGTGCGTAGAGCGTGCACAAAATCGAGCAGAGGGAAACAAGCGACAGGATTTTTGTGCTTTTTCTAGAGTTTCCAAAGCTTTTACCACGGTCAGCGAATCAGTGTAAATTACTGCCTTTTGTAGTTGTAATTATTTGACGTGTTTAACGGCCGCAAGTATCGCATAAGCTTCTGCTGTGAAGATGCTCTTATTAGAATGCAGAACACCGCCATCTGAAAAGGATGGACCGACCGCTGCGTACGACACAGAAGTGTGGTACTTTTAGGCGTATGTGAGGAATTCAGGACAAGTGTATTTGTGTTGAAGTTCCAGGAGTACGTGCGGATATGTGCAATAGGCGCGTGCTTCGTAACTTCTATGAAAGACACATCGCAATCTATAATCTGCCACTGCCACGACGGGAGGCCTGCAGCGGGACCTACCAAACGGTGTTCAAAAAGCGGCACACCCGTTTGCTCAACGAGGCCCCCTCACACGAAGTGAATAGGGCTGTCTCAGCGAAGGACGGTGGCCAAATAGGGTAGAACTGGACAGACCATTGATTTTGAAGTGAGAGGGGTGTTCTTTGTCTGTGTTCACTTGACATAATATACAATACATGTAAGACCTCTGCAGGTGTAGCGACCACTCGTTCGATTCGATGTGCAGACTTTCTACGGGGCTGGTGCGAAAAGCACCCGTTGAAAGAATGCCCAAATGGTGGACTGGGTAAGTATTTTCAAGGCGCTTGGTGCCGCAAACTTGTAGACAGTCGCCCAATAATCTAGGCGCGTGCGTATGAGGCTTTTATAAAGATTGATCAGGCATTTTCTATCACTGCCCCACGATGTCCGCGACAAAACCCTGAGTATATTCATAGCTTTCAGGCACTTATTTTTGAGAGTTCTCATATGAGGTACGAATGTTAATTTCATGTCTAAAATGATGGCTAAAAATTTGTGTTCAGTTGTCACAGGTAGCCGCTGACCATGCAGGTCAATGTCCGGATCGCTTTGGAGACCTCTTTCTTGAGAATAAAACGCACGCGCTTTTTTGCGCATTCAGAAGGATCCCGTTCTCGTGTGCCCATTTGGTCACCCTATTCAAACCAAGCTCAACCTGCCGCTTGCACATTGTCAGATTGCATGATTCAAAACCGATCTACACGTTCTCAACATATGCGCAATAAAACATATTGCGTGGAATGCAAAGATGCAAGAAATTCATTTTGATAATAAAAAGTGTGCAGCTCAGGACACCACCTTGCGGTACTCCAGTCTCTTGGACAAATGTTCGAGACAAGAGATTCCCCACTCGGACACAGAACGTGCGATTGGACAAAGAACTTTCGATTGTGGTCAGCATGTTACCTCGGACACCGAAGTGTGAGAGGTCTCGCACTATGCCAAAACGCCATGTGGTGTCGTACACCTTTTCCATGTAGAGGAACGCCGAAAGAAATAATTGATTGGGGGCAAAAGAGTCGCGAATTCGTGCCTCGATACGGATAAGGTGGTCAAAGGTAGATCTACCCTTTCGAAAACAGCACTGGTATGGGTCGAGTGATTTGTTCGCTTCGAGGAAATGTATCAGTCGGCGGTTTATCATCTTTCAAAAAGTCTACAAAGGCAACTTGTTATTGCGTTGGGCCTGTAACTGGTGACGGAGGATCGGTCCTTGCCTTGTTTCAGAATCGGGACGACTATAGCCTCTTTCCAAGGAGTAGGGACGTCGCCGCAAAACCATATGGCATTGTACAGGGAAAGTAAACTATTGCGAGGTTCGAGGGGTAAGTTTTTCAACATTTCATAGACCACACGGTCAGAACCTGGGGCGGCATTACTGCAGCAGTCTAGCGATGCTTGTAGTTCAGCCAAGGTAAAAGGTTGGTTGTATGCTTCATTCCTACATTGGGACTTAATGTTCTTAAAATTCGTAAGACTATCCGCTGTCGGGGGAGTACCGAAGCAACTTCCAGGCTTTATTTTCCTTCCTGCGCGCATTTCGACACTCAGAGTTCCACCATGGGACGCGTCGCTTGGCGGACTGCCCAGGTGTTTGCGGGATGCATTTAACCCTTTCAGTCCCTGTGATTCCAATTGGAATCATTAATTATGTAGGTCAGTCAGCAAGCATCTGGTAAAGATAAAGCTTTGTTCTTCCTCAAGAGCCCGTATTTAGCATCTGCCCTACATGTGGTGTCAACATGGTACATATAATAAAGGCAGGTCACGTCTGAGCGAAGAAATTACAGAAGCGGTCGTGCTGCTCGCGCATTTCGCTGAGGCAGCGTCTTCTTTCACCGTGCAGAGATAGGGCATTAATTTTAGTTCTGTGTCGGAAATTTGAATTTTGGCTATTGGACAATATGCTATCCTATGTAAATAATATTTTATGTAGTAAATGAAGCAAAATAATAATAATAATAATATCTGGGGTTTTACGTCCCAAAACCACGATATGATTATGAGAGACGCCGTAGTGGAGGGCTCCGGAAATTTTGACCATCTGGTAAATGAAGCAAAATTTATGGAATGATTATTCAATAATAATTATTTGTTAAATTAGTTGACACGTTAATTACTCTTCTCTGAAAAGTATGAGCGAATAGTTTTTCAGTTTTTTAGGACTACCACGATCATGCTCATCTCAAAATGTAAGAGCTAGTTGCTTACATTGAAAATATTTAATTCGGGACTGAAAGGGTTAATTGCAGCATCAGTCAGAAAAGCTGTCAA
>JALIZH010022076.1:0-21018 GCA_030522465.1 Rhipicephalus appendiculatus | reverse complement strand
AACAAAACACAAATACATGAAACAGGTCATGTTTGTACATGCACATATGAAAAAGCAAAGATGCACTTCTAATCAAACCAAGCATCAAACTGAATGTGTATATATATTGAAAATGAACTCGAGATTAATTCATCACATTGAGAGACGCTGTGGGGGGTTACTAATTAAATATTCTTTCCACTGCTTGTTTGTCAGCGTAGCAGCCGTAATGCCTTTGTTGTTTAGGTAATTCAGAAAATTTGGCATGATATGCTTAAGAGTTTCAAGGACATAATTCGCTCGCGAAAACGGTTTTGTGCCATGTGTCCCTTTTCCTTATGTTGTGAGGTGTTGCAGATGACTTTTCTAGCTGACACAGTGTGAGAAAATTGTTTTTGCTTTTCAAACCATGTTTGTATTTAGCAAAGAGATTGAAATTGTACAGCTGCTCTACTTGGAGCACGTCAAATGTTGTGAATAAGGTTGATGTATGAGCGTCGTATGCAACACCTGCGATATGTCGTATTGCCTTCTTCTGTAGCCTGATCAATTTTAGTTTGTTCTTTTGCGTGGTGTTTCCCCAAACGAGGGTACAGTAATTGATGTGCGAATGAAATGAGCCATTTTAAATAAGGAGTTCCACATTTGGAGAAACTATACCTCGGAATTTCGCAAGCACTGTACATGCCGTGGCAAGCTTTTTTGGCAACATCATACACATGCGAATCCCAGTTTAAGTCTTCACTGAAAGTGACCTCCAATATTTTAACGTCTTGTACAATCCCAATCTCTTTGTCACCGAGGTGTAAGTCTAAGCTAGTATATATTTTTATCAGTTGGTTTGAATAGATAAACCTTTGTTTTAGCAGCATTGATAAGAAGAGTATTCACTTCACTCCATTTATGTAGATTTTCTATCGTGTCTTCAGCTAGTATACTCATATGAGATACGTCGCCGGATTGAAGGAACACGCTTGTGTCATTGACGTAAACTGAAAATTCGACGTTCTCGCTAATTCTTACTATGTCGTTTAGGTAGATGTTGAAATAACACGGGGGCCTAACACACTTCCCTGCGGAACACCGGTGTTTATGTCTAATAGCGAAGAACATTTATCTTTAATGCTTACACATTGCCTTCTATGCCCTAGATAAGCTTTTGACGAGATTTAGGGCTACACCCCGAAACCATAATGTTCTAGTTTAGTAAACAGAGCTGTATTCTGTCGAACGCCTTAGAAAAAATCAATATATATGCCCCCTGTTAGCTTCCTTTTCTTCAAATCCCTTTAAGATGATTTCTTTTTGTGCAAGTAAAGCTTGTTCACTTGATAAACCTGTACGAACACCGAATTGTTCTGACGCAAGCAAAGAATGCTTATCGCAGAAAGATATACGCGTAATTCGCTTGCAGATAACCTTTTCTAGCCCTTTAGAATTTACGGGCAATATTGCGATTGCACGGTAATTTGAAAAATCGTTCTTATTTTCCGATTTGTACAACACGCTAACTATTCGCAATACCCACGAACTATAGGTGGCGCGCTGTACGATTCAAGATGGCACCCGATGGAGGGTCAATCCGTTTTGTTAGCATAGGAACAGGTATGACGTGCGGACGTACGGCCCGTGCCACTTTCACCGGATGAAGTCATGAGCTGCACTGAAATGGATATGAGACCGAAATGCTTTCTGAAACCATTGAAGCTCGCCACCTAATTATTTGCCGCGGTGTGAAAGGTTATATTTCAGCTCCGTTACCGTGCATAAGCGATGCTGTGCGAAATCCTGTGCGTGCTGCAGAAAACATCATGAACTAGAATTCACGTATGACCTGAACGGCACTCCGAGATACGGTGTACCGAGCCTGCCTGACAGATTTGCCGCAGTGGTAGGCCGCTAGCGAGTAGCGTCATTGCTGCTGCACGGAACCGAATGTTTAACGTGGCGATGGTTTGCAAACATACCCCGTCGTCATTACTTGCGCAGTCAGGAACGCGGAGTTGCTTCTTCAACGGAACACAAGCATTTAACATCCTATTCAGTAGCGCTTGTCTCACAGCCATGCTCAGACTCAGGCCGTGCGCAATTCACTGCACTCGGATGCCGCAGGTTCGATCAGCACGATCGAAACGTGAATATCGAAAAGAACACGCACGTATGCTTTTCGCAACGACGCGAAAATGCGTCGAACAACTATGCCGATCGGAGGGTACCGGTGAAGTACAGGAGAAGTTAGCGGAGAGGCGTGGATTGCGGCCGTGACTGCATGTTTCATCGCTATAACCATTTCGCTTCCCTGTTCCGAACTCGAGCGCTTTGGCGGCATGCGGCGCTCGATAATATCCACAATAATTGCGCTACGTGCAATGCACAAGAAAAAGTATGTTTTTATTTTGATCTCGCTGAAGTATACTATACATTAATTACAATCAAAGTGACTTACGAGCGTGAAAAAACATTAGCGCACGAGGGGACGAGGACACACACACACACGCACGCACGCACGCACGCACGCGCAAACACACACACACACACACACACACACGCACGCACGCACGTACACGCTTTCACAGCCTTCTCCGTCCAGTGAAAAATCCTCGTCGTCAAGGTGGTTCCACTTAACATCATTGCTGAAAGCAATCTGAAGAATTTCCTCCGCCGAGCGACTTCTGATTAGTCCTCGTCACAACGTTATCTGGGAGCGCAGAACTTCTTGCTCTCACACCGGTCAACAAACAAATCGCTTGCAGAGTGCTACCATCTATCAACAAACGTACAAAAACAAGCGGCGCAGCGCTGACTAATTTGAGATTACTCAGTTATATAACCAGGGTTGCCGTTGGGTAGACTTGAAAAGGAGCCATAATTCGAGCTAAAAGTAGCCAAAGTAGCCATTCTATTTAAAGCTATCGCCAAATTTGTAGCCAAATAGAACAAAAGCGGTATTATGACTGCAGTTTTATTATTATATGCTAAATATGATTTCGGATGTGCAAAAACATAGAATTAAGAGCACAATTTTTCGCTCTTGCTTGATGTTCAAGCCACAGGTGAGTTGCAAAAGTTTATTTATTTATTTATTTATTTACCCTCAAGGTGAAGGGCATAAGAGAGGATAATGGATAAAAGACGAAACCAAAATGTGACAATAGAGTCAGTAAAAAGGAACAATGAACAGGCTTCTAAGTTTGCCTAACTAGTACTTGTGCTGTGGTGGTTACTTGCTTGCGAAGACTATTATTTTCACCGCTTCACCGGTAACGAACGTGATTCCGCTCGTTTTCTGCGCGCAGTAGAAAAGCTACGGGTTTTACATAATAGAATACCTACCTCATAACAATAACCAAAGCAATGAGACATATTGCGGTGATAAAATAAATGTGTTGTTAAGAACGTTATGGTGGTATGTTCCATGAAATAAGTTCAAGGAGCAAAAATTTTGATTTGCAGTTAGAGACGGAGGGGAAAGGCTGGATTTCGTAGCTGTTATGCTAGCAAGTGTGATTTGCAATGAGATTTTCATTCGTCCTGTTCATACTCCATCATATATGACCATATAAGTATTCATTACAAGTGACGAGGTTCTAATGCAACGCTATTCAAGATACGAATAGGCAGAGTGTTGGTGTTTCGGGCGACACGAATAACCTTGCGTTTTCTGACTTTTAGTTCCTTAAACCACATTTTCAACCAGGTGGCGCAGCAACTATCTAGCAACTAGTGGTTAGCATACATTCAGTGCACCTGTATTTGTGGAGTGTGTGCAGGATCGAGCTTTAGTGAAACACTGCGCAATTATAGAAAATTCAAGCCAATTAGTCAGTGGGAACATGACACGTTGAAACAGTATTTTCCTGAAGCCGGAGACCGCAATTGATTAGAAGATTTACCATTGCTTCAGATTACCTTTGATTTTGGCACAGTTTATTCTTTTTTTTGTCAAGTTTGTGCGAGTGCACTGGCTGTGCGCTATCAGCATTATATATTGCCGGCCGAATATATAGCTGGCAGTGTTAGCAGCCCGCTAGCCATGCGTTTCCCAAAATGCGCGCCACTTGGTCACTCAGTCTATGCAGACACGCCGTGCGTAGCCTGGAGGTGCCTCGATGCGCACCAAGCCTGCTGCTAGGGCGAGGACATGCACGAGCATCGGAAAAGGTTGAAAACAGTGGGTTGCCTTTACGGTTTGCTCATTCTTTTACATGCAAATAATAAGAAAGCTGGCTACAAAACGCGCCAAAACAGGAATTCAATGTAGCCAAAAAGTAGCCATGGCGCCAACCTAAAATCTTTGTAGCCAGACGGGGTCCTAAAGTAGCCAATTTGGCGCAAAGTAGCCACCAACGGCAACCCTGTATATAACGCTAGCTCGCGCGACTTCCCGCCTACAATGTTTTAAATTCATGCACTACAAGATCACTGACGAATGCTTTATGCAAGTAAAACAAGGTGAGTTTCAACTGAGAAGGTCAGACGACAGCGTTTAACTAACCTACGTCACCTACGTGGCTACACAAAACCTCGCGAAGCTGATACTTGTACGATGTGGGTCATCGCTGAACGCGCGAGTTGGCACTTATTTTCACGAAAATTTCGCGTCTCGCAAGAACGAATGAGATTTATCGTGTCACGGAGGGGCCCGGTTTGTTCACTGATGCAGGAAACATGCAAACTCGTAGTTTTTTTTTTCCTGCTAATGCAGCCGAACAAGTGAGCGACTGCGTAGGGCTACCATGGTGTCGTCTACTGATCATTCATGAGGGGACGCTTCTAAATTCCGCTAGGGGCGCGACAGTCTATGGGCATTGCGAATAGCGTGCTGCATTTTCTCGGGGAAAACTCCTGTGGCTAGACACAAGTTGATCAGAAGGGTAAGTGGAGGCACTGAAGTGTCGAGTACGTGTTTAATTGGCCCAATTAGAATGTCATCAATATCGTGCGCTATACTATTCTAGAGGCCTATAAAAGTGGAATGTACTTCCCGTTCAGTTACTGGTTCTAAGAACGCAGATTTCATATTTGATATGCCCCTAAATTGCAAAATAGAACGTTTATTCACACCTGGCATGTTACTTGAGACCAGAGTCGTGAAATATTTGCTGAAAGTGTTTGCCAGTTTTTTACCGCTCAGTATTTCATTATGCACTACGAGCTCCAGTTCCTTAATTTGGCGAGTGCTAGAGTGTATCAGACGATTTATTTCCTTCCATAAAACATCACTAGCCTCTCAAATAGGTTTAAAAAATAGGCGTTCTTTTTGTTGCGTAAGGTTTTGTTTAATGTGTTTCCAATTTTTTTGAATTCGGCCAGATCACTGCTGTCTCTACTTTTGATAAATCTATGATATAAAGCATTCTTTTTACGAATCACTTCATGACATTCGCTTGTTAACCACGGCTTCCGCATTTTCTTTGAGGCCCCTCACAGTCTTCAGCTTAAAGCAACAGTGATATGCATTTTTTAAAAGATGCATCAAAGTATCGTAAGCCTTATCAGCAGTTATACAGGGCATTGAAGTTTAATCCTGCAATATGGTGTCCAAATTGCTCCAACATTTTTGAGTTGATTTGCTGTATTTCATAAGGTTACAAATGACTTGTCTTTTGGTGTTAGAAACCTTATTCTTGTTATAAATCATGTACATAGGGAAGTGATCGATCATATCCGATATAACGGAACCTGATGTCACGCAGTCGTTTCTATTATTCGTGATAAATAAGTCTAGAAGACTTTCAGAGTGAATGCCGACACGAGTTAGTTCGTTTGATGTAACTGTACATGCATAAGAATCAAGTGATAGCTGGAATGAACGTGACGTTGCATTACTTCACAAAAGGTTGATGTCACAGTGACCACCTATTGCGACGCACAGCCTATTTATGCCTACAAAAGTTAGTAGCCTTTCAGGGAAGACAGAAGTTTTCAACACACCCATCAGGTGGGCGATAAAGAATAACATAAACATGGTTATCTTGGATTAGTGCTAAAGCTTCATAATCCGGTGTTATTGTTGTAAATTCAGTGAGCGAGCTACAAGATAGCTTTTCCGAGATTAACTGCGGAACAACGTTGCGCAACAAGAACCGGAAACAAGCTTCGTGCTGCTCGCTGAACTCCAGCCAATCCGCGGCGGCAGCCCACTGGGGGGGATACGTCGAGAATTAATCCCCAGCCATTAAAAATGAAACAGGAGCATGCTGTGAATTGTGACCCGAGCATAGAGCACGAGGGGGAGCGTCCTCGGAGGAGGTTGGCTGCTGGCGGCTAGGCGCGCGCGCTCGTCTAGTTTTTTTTTGTTTTGTTTAACAACGAGCCCACCGAGAAAAGGAAATAAAAGAGGAGCACAATCGGAATTCTGACGCGAACCCGAGGAGGTAGCGGCTTCAGAGGAGGTTGTCTCGCAGACGCTATACGCACATTCCCTCCTAATATCTTTTCCATGGTTGAAGCGCATTCCGTCCCTCTCATTTGTGTCGAGAGTTGTGAAAGCTTCGTGACGTCAAAATGACGTTGCAGATGAAGAACCGTAAACAGAGGAGGCGCTGCTCGACGAGCTCCCGCCTTTCAGCGGTGGCTTAAATGGACAGCCCATTACGTGTACACATCGAGAATAGCTCACCCGGTGAAGTGATGTATTTTATGTCCAAATTCACTGTTATGGTTAAAAGAAAGGACTCACAGCGCCGCGCCACATTCATTGCGCGGCGGCAGCGCGAGCAACAGAGGCCGGCGGCGGCGGTGTGGCGCGGCACCGCACAGGTGTAGTCCACGCTCACGGCAACGGTAAGAAACGACGCTGTTTAGCAGCGGAGCTGTTTGATAATCACGTATCGCCGTGACCACCCGCAGAGAACTTGACGGGTATGCGCCGCGGAACGCTGATATGTGTCAAGCAGCCCCTAGTTTAGCATAGTCATACATGTTAATGAATAGAACGGGGTGGGAAAGGCAGGTGAGGGTGCGGATGAAGAAAACGAGGAGGATAGACGTTAAAGCATGGAATGACCTTGTATAGCATAGTTTATGCGCCACACACGGCGGGTATGTGCCAAGCAGCTGCTCGCATAGCATCGCTATGCATAATAACGTACAGGAAGGGATACTTTTGGTAATCATGGCAGTGCAACGAATTGGGACAAAGCAAATGGCGATGGAGAGACACGCACAGCGATACCTAAGTTCCCCTGTGTGTGTCATTTTGCTGCCATTGTTGGTTTTTGTTCCGTTCAGTTACCATACTTATGAAAATTATGCTAGACCAAAAAGCGCTATTTGCAACTTTGTAGCGAGGGGGATGGAAAAGAGAAGTGAGCTTAAGGAGCGATGTGAAGGTCAGGATAAAGGAAACGAGGCAGAGTGTAAGTCATGGCATAAGCTTGTATAGTGCAGTGTAGCAAGGGCATAGGAAAGTGAAATGTGGGTGAGGAGGAGAGAAATGAGAGAAAAGGAGGATGTGAGAAGGTATACCACAGCACAAACATACAGTAGATCATAGCAAGTGTTCGGAAAAAGCAGTTAGCGTGAAGAGAAGCGATGTGAGTGTTAGGAGGAGATTAGAAGGTAATATAGAGAGATATCAAGAAACGTTGAAGAGAAAAGGAAGAAGATTCATAAAGAGATGTAGAATGCAAGATGATAGAAATGAGATAAAAGGCTTAGAAAGATGAAGGAACCACTCAATGTGCGTTCGCCAAGTGGTGGCGCGTGCTGGCCAGCTCCATTGCTTTACTATGATTTTACAGGCGTAAAACTCACTTTATCATTTTTTTTCTTATCAGTCGATGTAGTGATAGTACGGCGTTCCTCTCCGAAAGCTTTATGCACTTCACCTTATTTTGCACAGCCACTGTGAAGAGCCACCCTTTTCCAAGCGACAGTGTCATGTGATGTCACCATCACATGGTGGCGTCACGAATTATGGCGCTATTTGGCATTATCATGTGATAATGACTGTTTACATCACTTGTACTGACGCTGATGGTCGATTTATGCGTTTAATGAGGCATGTAAAGCTTTCATCTTAATAAATGCGCTTCAGCATATTAGGAGTGTACACGAATTTACGTTTAACCTTCTCGCTTGCTGCATGCCTATATCTCTATCCTATGCTTGCATTAAAGTAATTATTATTCGGAACAACACCTTTCAACAAACCATGTGTTATTTGCCACACAAAAGTAAACATGCAGAGCTAACTAGAACTGTTTCAATTGAAAATGTACTCTGCGGAAGTCTTCAAGTTAGAAACATGTTAATTAAAATGAAGAATTCTCATCTGCGCTATTTTAACAAGAAACTACCAGCAAACCAAATTAGCCATCTTTATAAAGAACTCCGCCGTTCAAGAAAATGTCGCACTTGCCTACATTATACCATAAAATAATCCATGACGAGGACACTGTGTGCTTCAACTTCGCGTTATTTCTTCTGAGAAACCTGTAATAAGCTCCTTTGCAGCTTCGTCGTTACGAATTATCAGGCTTAATTATTGTTCATTTGGCAAAGATCGATGCAACTTCATCGAACGGCATTAGCAACAAATGCAAACAGCGAATCATGACATCTAAACTACATGGTTAAAATAAGATTTCTATACCTTACGTTTTGGTGACTCTTGAGGAAATTCTTATACTCGTCTTACAATTTCACCTTCAATTTACCTTTTGTTCTTGCATCTCCTTTATGGTGTTTCGCGAACACATTAAGAATATCATTTTAATTCCTGTTGTATTTTCAGGTGGCCCATTTATTGAATTGCTTGTGAATGAAAAATACAAAAACAGCTTACCGAATCCATGTAAAACCTTTTATGAAGAAAGACTTAACGGAACTTCGGAAAATGCGAACAAGGATGTTGACATTTGCGGACATCCAGAAGAAATAGGTAAAGCAACCCAGCAGAACTGAGATAATCCTGTTCCTCAGCTATACTCTTGAGCTCGTACAGGGAAACGCTCAATAATAAGAAAAGTTTACCATATAGTCTGCATGTCGAATGAATAAAGCGAATCATATCAAACTCTGAATATGTTTGAGTGCTGAAAGCTTACTAAGTTTGTTGCACGGGTGGCGCCATTGTTGATGCAAAACTATCAGTAAATTGACTATCAATAGCATTGATAGTTTTTGTTGAAACTAGTAATATTACTATTACAGATAAATTGTCGATACTCTTACCCATAGTGCAATCGCTAGTACCATCGCTAGTATAACTAGCGATAATACTATCAATAGTGCTCTGAATTATTATGCTCTTGTTGGCCGACGATATAGCCAAAAGATTTCCCATATCCTAGGATCAGCAACCCCCGCCTCGATTGGTTTGATCTGTGAGGAATATTTCAGCGAAAGAAGCCACTCAATGCCGCAGCGAAAATGCCGGAATATGTCAAAAAAATTCATATTCAGAAGTAACCAGTTACATCCTACAATTAACAAAGTTTTTTATATATTGTTCTGATATATTCTCATTATTTCTCATATATTCTTCATATTTTTGTTCTACTCGGCGCGTGCGATCTCGCAGCGATCAGCTGGTAAGCGACGCGCTCGAGCATAGACGCGTGGTCCAGTAGTAACGATATTAAGGCGAAAGCCTTTAATGTCCCATGCTCCGTCCGTCCGGTGTCCGTCCGGTGTCCATCCGGTGTCCGTCCGTCCGTCCGTCCGTCTGTCAGTCCGTCCGTCCGGTGTCCGTCAGCCCGTCCGTCCGTCCATCCGTCCGGTGTCCGTCCGTCCATCTGTCGTCCGTCCGTCTGTCCGTCCATCCGTCCGTCCATGCGTCTGTCCATCTGTCCGTCCCGTCCGTCCATCCGTCCGTCCGTCCATCCGTCAGTCTGTCTGTCTGTCTGTCCGTCCGTCCGTCCGTCTGTCCATCCGTCCGCCTGTCCATCTGTCCGTCCGTCCGTCCCTCTGTCTGTCCGTCCATCCGTCCGTCCGTCTGTCTGTCTGTCTGTCTGTCTGTCTGTCTGTCTGTCTGTCTGTCTGTCTGTCCGTCCATGTCCGTCCGTCCCGTCCATCCGAGCTCTGGCACGGAGCCAGGTGGCCGCCGGGATGCGCAAACGGACGCCGGTCGCGTCGGACTCTACAGCGCTCGCTCTTTGCTGGCGTAGCGCGTCGCTGTGCCCAGCGTTTGCAATCATTCTAACCGACGCCGTCTCAATGGACACAGGCGCTGACGGAATACACTTTCGAATTTACAAAGGGGCCCGTCAATTTAAGCGCTTGAACGCTATGGCGTTTGCACGATGCACAAAGGGCGAGAGAAAATACTAACGCATGCGAACGGAGGAAGATTAGTGTGGCGTCTGGCTGCGACTCGCGGTAAAAAAATTAAAAAAGAAAACACGCACACACTCGCTTTGTGTGTTATGACACTGAGAGTGTAAAAAAGAGAGAAAAAAGACATGGCAGAGTCAGTGGAACGGGCCACACGCGCTTTCGCCGAACACACTTTAGAATGTACAAAGTGTCCTTCAATTTTTACGAGTGACGTCATGTTTAACTGCAAAATGATGCTGACCGGTGGAAAGATGGATGGGAACCCGCTCAATAATTAGACATAAGTAGACTGCTGGAAGTGACAATCAAGAGGCTACACCTAGCACGGAGACGTGCGCCGTACCATCGACAAGGCATTTCCGGTGCATACCAACCAACAGATTGTAGTGACGCAGGAAATCCGTGCCTGAGATGGAATAGGCAACGACAGCGGCGACAAATGTCCATGGGAATGTCCTGCGAAGGCCGATGTTGAGAGACAATGCTTGTTCCCCATAGGATGCAATGGGAGTCTTGTTAGCTGCGTGTAGGTATGATTGTTCTTGACTGCGCTTGGGATTGACGGCTGAAGATGGAATAACACTGAACTCAGTAGCAGTATCCGCGAAAAAACGCGGCCCGTGGTTCTTTCCGTGGCGAAAATTGTGGAGATAGGTTTGCTGCAGAAGCTTATTATACGAAGCGACCGGGAAGGGGACGCGACGTTCTCCACTGCCGTCGCGCACAAAGATGCTACGGCCGGGTTCGTCGACTCTCCGACACGGCGCAGAGATGGCACTCGTGGCAGTTCGTCAACACGGGTTTATTAACCCAAGATACAGCAAAGTCGACAATCACGGGATTGCGGGCCGTTAGGGTAACTCCCCAAAACCGACCGAGTGAACGCTTGCCGGCAGGCTATCACACAAAGGGCAGCAGCGGAGCGCACGTACGAGGAGCCGCCTGCTCAAGCAGCGCGTCTACCTCTCGTGCAGGCCTGTGAAGCATCTGCCACCAGTGATGCCAACCAATGTCATCCCTTTTATTCCTAGATTGACCCCCGAAAATACCCTAGATTGCAACAAAAATCCCTAGATTGAATTTAAAATGTCGTTTTTCAGGCTAATTCACATTTAACAAGGTGTAAAGATAGTTCGCTGCCTGCCCCAATTTTTCCGAATCTTATTGAGGTAAACAGAAACATCTTAACAGCCACTGAAAGTCTTTTTTCTGCATTTTCTGCGGAGTAATTGCACTAAGGCACTTGCAGAAGCGCGATTTGCTTCAGAGACAGACAGATTTGTCAAGTTCACTATGCCCGCTTATTGAAGGCATAGATGTAACCGTTCGAGTCAAGGGAAAGTCTTGTAGCGCCTTTCTTGTGCTTGCAGCCTTGGAGGTGCGCGGCGGTCGATTTTTAATTTACAGATTTGCTATCAGCACTGCAAGATTGGCAGTTGATGTACGGGGTTTTTTTTTTACTGGCTGAGAGCCATCTTGTGTGCTTTTTTTGTGACTGTTTTCGCTCTTAAGGCCTGACCACACGTACGCGTTCCAGCGCGTCAGCGCGTGGCTTTTTGACGCGGCGTCACGCTCTCTGCCTACCAAGAGAGAGAGAGGATGTACAGTTTTGCGTAGCCACGCGCCCTCTCTCTCCATAGGGAGAGGGTGCGGCGCCGCGTCAAAAAAGCCACGCGTTGACGTGCTGTAACGCGTACGTGTGGTCAGGCCGTTATGAAAATAGTGCGAAAGAAAGACTGAAAACACAGGAGCCTGCAGTCTTTTCCGTCACGACGATTTCATAATAGTGGGTCCGTACCAATTAACTCACCCTACTGTCAGTCCTACTTTAGTGCCTTTCTATCAAAATCTGCTAGACCAGAAGTCATTAGATGTGCAAACATTGCATGTTGAAGGCACGCGGCGAGCGTGGATTTAGCGCGTTTTCATGAGCGTTACAAGATAAAATGTATCTTTTTTTCACAGAGAAGAATCACACAGGGCGCTTATTTTGGTTTTGTTCCATCCCAGTATTATGCATATTAATCTCGCTGTCACTCGTCCCAGCAGAACACGAAACCTCTTTTGAGTGAAAACCAGCCAATAGCGAAAATTACCATTCTTTATGGCTTTTCTAGTGGAAATACCATGATTACTCGTAACACCTGTCATTAGGTTGAGCAATGTAGCTTTTACAGAACCTTTGAAAAATCCCTAGATTGAACAGAAAGACGCCAAGTCCTTGAAAGAGATAGAAAATCCCTAGATCTAACGATAAATCCCTAGGGTTGGCATCACTGTCTGCCACAGCGCGCGAGCGCCGGGCGGAAGCAAGCTAAGGGGGAAATGGGGGGCTGTCACAGGTGGCCAATAAGGATCGGCGAAGCACCGTGACGTGCACTAGCGTGACGCGAGGAGACGGCCTTGTCGAGGCAAGTTCGGACATGTGTCTCCGTGCAGGGAAGACCGACGCATGGCGTGTACCAGACAAAAAAAGCCTGGCGGCGAAGCCACGGTGGCCATATAGCCGATTAACGGCGGTTCCCAGCGCAGGAGGAGCACGGGGCCAGCACCCGCGCTAGCTGGGGAACGAGGTGCCCACGGGAAGGTCGCGCTCGATTCCCACAAAATGCAGGAGCACCACACGCCGCTTTTGGTGGTGGAGATGGAGTTTCTCTGAAACGTGCAAGGTGCTGTGCATTTCCGGGCTGGATCACCAAGGTGATGGTGGTACGAGCTGTGGCCTTGCCGGGGTCATGCGAATGAACAGCGGGCCGAGAAAGAATGTCCGCGCGTTAAAGAGCGCTGGCGGTGAGTTGATAGGGCGGCGATCTCGAGAAGCGTACCAATATGGGCTTGTTGGTTCATCGTATACTGGCTTGTAGCATAATGCGAAAACACACAGTGCGTATAGTGCGGAACACAAGCACTATGTGTTCGTCCAGCATTTCTTTCTCCCCGCGTGTTTCCGCGCAATGCTACCACCTCGTTTGACAGTTAGTTTGGTCATCTTCTCGCAGATTTCTTCACGCAGGCTTTACAGCGGGGAAGACGCCTGTGCAGTGCATGTGACACGAGTGAAGCCACGGGGGTTGATGCTTGCATGACGAAGTCGGCATGCATAGTAGCTGCCTCGTAGAAAGTACTCCCGAAGCAAACCTTGGTCGAAGGAGGCTCTCTTGTCTTAGAGGACCTCTTGAAAGCGACGCACGAGTTGCGATGGCTTACGAACACCCAGCTCCTCGGATTGTAGACGCTGTTGCAGGCCTCGGTGTTCCGATATTCTCGTCCACTTTATCAGCTCGCCCGTAAGTGTGTCGAAGGGGTATGTCCCCTGGGGTTCGATAATGAGTTCTCAAAGCGCGGTGGCGGTCTCGGGCGTCAGCGAGGATACGAGATGGTTCACGAACGAAAAACAGCCCCTGATAGCAAGCTATGTCATGAACACAACACAGATCTCCCTTGTGACCAGTGGCGTAAATCATGGGGGTTCAGGGGGGTCCTGACCCCCTGTGCTCAGGATGGGGGGGGGGGGGCACCTCTTGCAAGTGTCCCCCCTTTGAGATGCATCTTGCAAACGTCACATTTGAATTTCTTGACAGACAAGGACAATGAAGTTTACGTAAAACCAACTCTTAAATCTGAAGCACCTTCAATGAACAAAAACGAAGTACTTATAGCCGGTACGCACGATGGGAAATACCTATATGCGATAGCACAAAAGGTGCTACCATTTTTATTGCATACTTTAACCCGAATGGTGCAGCTGCAGAGATGTTAGCGCCTGCACACGAGTTAGTATTACAAAATAACACTCGCCATTTGATGCCGCTTGGATTCCCTGTGCTATTTCTTGCCACCGGGCCCTGACACTCGTGCTTGTTTTATTATTATTATTATTATTATTATTATTATTATTATTATTATTATTATTATTATATGGGAATGCTTAATTTTAATTTTGTATAATTAAAAATAAACCACATCTGTAAAAACAAAATGGCCGCCGTTGGAAGATGTGTGTCCCCCCTTGTGGTCCTTGTGGATTTACGCCACTGCTTGTGACAGAATATAAGTACCTTGGAGTTTTTTTTTAAAGCAATCTGACATAGAATGCGCACATACAATAGATTGTATCAAAGGCTAGACAACATTAAACTTCTTGAGAGGTAAATTTGCGCGAGCACCGGCGAGCCTAAAAGAAACCCTGTGTATGTAGAATGTACGTCCAAAGTACGCGTGTAGCACTTGGGACCCTTTTACTAAGGTAAACATAGATGCTCTAGAACGTGTGTACTTGAGAGCGGCCCGTATCGTCACAGTGATTATGAGTTTTCTGAATGGTCTTTCGAAATCAGGAATACTTTTAGATGGCCTATTCTTGAAGAGAGGCGCAATGCTTACTTTTTATCTCTGTTTCATAAAATATTTCATGGTTCAACGGGTATTCACAGGGAAAACTACATACTGGAGCCTACGTATACATCTGCCCGTAATAGTTTCCTACGAGAATTAACCTTTTTAAATATTCATTTTATTCTGTGAACAATGCAGCAATGGACCAAACTACCTGAAGAAACTGTCTCCGCGTCCCATGAAACAATCACACATGTGCTTCAAAGTCATATTTTCTCGCAGTCTGGGCCCACATGAAGGTTGTTTATACTTTCTTGTTTTCCTTCTAGCGATCTGTGCTTGAGTCTTTTTCTCTTCGCAGTCCGTGCGTGCATTTTTTTTTTCTTTTTTGCTGTTGTCTTTTCATACATGTAAATGACGTGTGAGCATTGGGTGCTTTATTATGTATGTGTGCTTGTATTTCCATGTTAATACCTCCCCTTATACTAATGCTCCATGCGGGCGCTGTAGGTACTGTGAATAAATAAATAAATAAATAAATAAATAAATAAATAAATAAATAAATAAATAAATAAATAAATAAATGTCCGCTGTCCGAAGGAAGAGAGAAGAATAACGACACTGTAAAAAATATTTTCTGAAAAAAAAAAACAGAAAACAGAATACCACATTGGCCGAGTCACAATTAAGGTCGTCTTTAATTTTATACACAAAGTCTGAATAGGAGGCTTCAGCCGTATTCGTGGTCACCATGTGTGTGCACACCCTACAACGAGGTTTCCCACATGGTTTACAGCCCTGATAGTGGTCGGATTTGTGTGTTTTCGCCCTGACCAGCAAGTCTCTCAGGTTTTTATTTCTTCGGTAAAACACCTTGGGCGGAGCACACACATGGTGACCACAAATACGGCTGAAGCCTCCTATTCAGGCTTTGTGTATAAAATTAAAGACGACCAATGTGGTATACAAAATTCGCTGTGAAGTGTGCAAACAGGAACACATTGGACAGACGGAAACCGCGTTCCGTTTGCGTTTCAACAACCACAGGGTACACGTGAAAGGCCTGCCTAATTTGCCGTTCTCTAAACACATTAAACTGCCTGGTCACTCTTTCGAGCGAATAAGTGTCATACTCCTACAATCCGGCTTCCAGAACACACGGGAGCGCGAACAGCGGGAGTCATATTTCATAAACAAGTTCAAATCACTCTCCCACGGAATCAACGAGAGCCCTGGGCGACTGACGTGCCTCCGCGACCTATCGTAGCAATCAGAAAGAGAATTAATTACTTATTTATAAATACGTGAATTCCGATACACAGGACAATAAAAAAAACAATCGATGCTACATGCTTCAACCGGCACGTGTCTTGATTTTTCCCCTTCGCTTTTTACTTTTGTCTGCTTATCTTTTAGTGATCCTTCATTTATTTATTCAGAGTAGAACTGATTATTATATATTTTTTCTGCATAAAAAGCGGGGGAGGGGTACAGATTTAGCCTTGTATCGTGGCCAACGTTTTCCTAAAGCTGGAGCGGGTCGTATGTGGCTCTCCTTGTGTGTGTACGCCCGGCGCCGCGGGCCAACCGCTGAACCATCTGAACTTGAACCACATGTGCAATGTGTAGAAGCGGCAATTCTTATCTTTTCCCCTTTTCCTTGGTCGCTTGCTCAGGCCGCCCTTCTTATCTACCCCTCGTAGACAATACACGGATAACCCGCCCGCTTCCGGCGGCTCTCCGTCGTTGCTGCTTTCTTTCCGCTTTTCTTTCCTTCGCTGACGAACACCCCAGCAAAGCAATTGTCCTTGTCCCTTCCGTCGTTAGTTCTTTCTCTCTCACTTTGTTTCTTCTTTGTCTCTCTCTCTCTCTCGTGTTTTTTTTTTTTCTTTTTTGCCCCCTAAACTGGGTGAGCGGCCCTCTGCTGCGGGTCCTGCCATTCGACTTACATCCTCCGAAGAAGGCTGGACCGCCAGCCGAAACTGTTAAGATAGAATAAATATTGTTTTGTTTCCTATGTTGCTCTACTCTCGGAAGCTTTTACAAGTTTTATTACCGTAGCCCATAGGTCGGCAAAATAAATGAAGCTCACTCATACTCACTCAATAAATATACTTTTCGCTTAGGACTCATTCGGACTCAGACTCACCAAAATTTTGCTGAAGCAGACTCAGTCGGACTCAGACTCACGAAATTTCTCTCCAACCAAACTCACTCGCACTCAGACTCACTGGTGTTTTCGTCGTCCAGACCCACTCGGACTCAGACTCACTAAACTTTTCCTCAAACGGACTCACTCGACTCAGACCCATTAATATTTTCGTCACCTTGACTCACGCGGACTCAGACTCACCAAAATTTTCCTCAAGCGGACTGACTCGGACTCAGACTCACCAAAATATAACTCAGCCGGACTCACTCGGACTCAGACTCAAGAAAATATTACTCAGCCCGACTCACTCGGACTCAGACTCAAGAAAATATTACTCAGCCCGACTCACTCAGACTCAGACACACGAAAATATCACGAAAATATAACTCAGCCGGACTCAGACTCACCAATATATTTGTCAGCCGGACTCACTCGGACTCAGACTCGCCAAAATTTTACTGAAGCGCGCCCACTCGGACTCACAGACTCGCTTAACCTTTTCTCAACCAGACGTACTCGGACTAAATATTAGCAATATTCGATTTGCCCGGCTCATCCAATAAATGTCGAAGGAGCGCCATAAAATAGCTGATGTATAATAACACATGTAAAGGGTTCACAAGTGCCAGGAAACCTTGAAAATATATGTATGATAGCTTTCAACATACAAAAAGAAGTTATTTCCCGTGCATCTCAATTTCTATCGTAAAGAGAAATTCAACATTACACGCGATTTTTGCAATATTGAGAATGTTTTCTTTAAATATAAGAATGGGTCTACGGACCTTCGAGGAACATTAGGCTTCCATTCCTGTTACCTTTCAAATGCGCTGAGCGCACGCGCCATTTGTTTTCAATGAGCTAGCGCGTACGTGCGTTTTTCGCAGACCCAATTAAATGAAGTCCTTTCTTACGCTTTGCCGTTCGAAGGCCTAATCATACTTGGGAACGAAGAAAGCTTGACATTACTTTATGGCGCTTTTCTAAACACGTTCATGAAACTGCCAATGGTCTTGCAGTCGATTTACCGCTCATTGACAACGCGAAAAAGAAAATAATATGAGGCGGCCATCTTTTGCAGAATCGACCTCACCACCCTTGAAAAATCTTGGAAACATGGCTTTATAGGTTGCATGGCTATGTCTTTCTAAAGTTTCGAAAACACCTGCCACGATAGTCTAGTCGTTATGGTGCTTGACTGCAGACGCGAAGATCACGGCATCGAATCCGGGCCGCATTTTCGGTGGATGGCGAAATGCTTGAGGCATGTGTGCTTATATTTTGGTGCACCTAATGAACCCCAGGTAGCCAATATTTCCGTAGCCGTCGACTACGGCGCCCCTCATAATCACATCATGGTTCTCGGACGTTAAACGCCAATAATTATTATATCAGTGTTTCGAATTATAGAAATGCAAAGTTCGGTTTTAGTCGATGTCATGCTTTCGCAAAGTGATTGCAGATAATACAGGTTGGTAGTTTACGTCTCAAAGCCAAGATGTGGTTGTCAGAGACGCCGTAGTGGAGGGCTCCAGTTATTTCGACCACCCAGGGTTCTTTAACGTGCACCTCAATCTAAGTACACGGTTTGTGACTGCGTTTGTTTCTTGCAAGATATTTTTCGGAGCCGGCTAAGAACCAGTAGTCACTGTTAGTGACTACTCTATTTCATGGATAACGGTGAAGAGTGGTATGAGTACCACGCTGGATACGGACACGAGGCAAAAATGAACGTGCATAGGCGCGCGTGATGAGAGCCGGCCAGTGTGTTCAAAGGTATGGTTGGAGCTTGGTGCAGACCATGCAAAATGAGGCGGCAATTCTCTGCTTTCCAAAAACCCCAATTGCTGACAGTCAAGCCGATTGCAAGAATGCCGTATTGAAAGGTGTGGACGCGGGCGCCCCTTCACAGTGATCGTACTAGTCGCCTGAAAGGACAGGAATATTCATTTTTAAGAAAAAAGTCACTGGACAAGGCGCTGAACTGACGACTGAAGGGTTTACTACAAACCAGACGCAATAAATTCACATAGCTAACCCTGCGCCATTAGCAATTTTATTTCTTTTTATTCTTACTGCGTCGCTGTTATATCTATCCCTAATAACTTATTATTTTATTGTTTTACTTCGATGTAACTGCTAATCTCTTATACATTCTCAAATGCACAGCTCCCCTCTGTAATTCCTTCGGGCCTTCAGGGTACAATTAAATAAATAAATGATTGAGGAGCCTATTTTCAACGGGTAATTGGGGGAAGCGGAGGTTGCCGTCTTCGTGCGTAACGTACGGTTTTTTCTTTACAGAATAACAGACTTATGTGCAATTAATGTGGATTCATAATGCCATCTAGTGATTCATGAAACATGAGAAATGCGCTAATTTGTCTCCCATGAGGGGACACTGCTCAGCGACCTATGATCGAAAGCCAGTGCTACAACGAATACAAAAGGAGTGAGATGAAGGCAGGACATGCGCTTTTTTTTTCTTTCCTGCTTCAAAGACTACATTCTTGAAAGATGCAGGGAGGGGGTAAGGGGTGGAGAGCAGTGCTCGAGTCTCGTATATTTCTGAGACCGCTCCTTATCTTCATACCAGCGCATACCCCCCCCTCCCCCCCCCACCCCCACCCTCTATCTTTCCCATTGAAGTTCTGAAACAAAATTTTGAAGGCTAGATAACATGTGGGATAGGTTTGTGTATACACACGCACATCATCTACGAAATATCAACAGATAATATAGCCTATGACGTATTTAAGATCGATTTTAAAGTTCCTATCGCCTTACTGCAGCTAAACGTGTCTTAGTTTATTGTGTAGACAACCAACGACTCGCTGCGCCACGAGTTTAAATATGAAACTCCAACCAAAATCACCGACCGTCGCCACAGCAGCGGATAGAAGAAAGGCAGACAATAATTTATGACCTCTGCACCAACGGCTACACAAAGGCGTTTATTCGCAGAGCCCTCCGTAAGAGAAAAGACGGGGGAAACGTGACACCAACGGTGCCGCAACGACGCCGCGTGCCGACCCCCCTACATTGCGGGCGCCAGCGAAACCATAGCCCGTATACTAAGAAAGGCAGGGGTCGACGTTGCTCACAAGTCATCCACCACCATCGGCAGTGTCATCCCTCGGCCCAAACACAGTGCACCTGCGGAAAAAGCGCAGGGCGTCGTGTACCGGATCACGTGCGCCGACTGCCCCGCTTCCTACATTGAGGAAACCAAGAACTTCCTAGAAAGAATGCGGCAGCACAAGAATGACCTCCGTCACTTGAACAGCGGACGGAGCCAAATGACAGAGCACTTCTAGCGGTTTGACCACCATACCAGTCGAGACGGCGCGGTGATTTTGGAAAAAGAAAAAGAGCCTTCGCCGGCGGCCCCTCCTCGAATCCTGGTACGTTGAGCAGCGGGAAACATCAACCACACCAAGGGGGCACTGCCCTCTCTCTACTGCCAGGGCTTGCGACGACTCACGGCAAACCATCACGATTGACAAGGCGTTGCACATCTCGGGCCTTCTCGCCCCTGAACAAGAAGCCGATCATGCTTCGAAAGGTCGCGGTTTCTTAAAATATCTTTTGGCTGGAGTTTTCTTTTTTCTCCAGTTTTCTGTTATCCCAACCAGGCAGACTTCTGCTGAATGTTCACCTTTGAAAGAATAGAGATATCTGTGTTGCAGGCCCCAAGCCCAGAGTGTCGAGCTCGTTGCTTAGTTTTGTACTCTCCTTGCATTCCTTGGGGGGTATTAGGAGCTCGAAAGCAAGATACGAGAAACGAGCCTGGGAAACGCCCGTGCCATGAAGCTTTTTGCCGTGTGGCTTGGACGAACACAATGACGGCTGAGGGACCACCGAAAGTGCTTCGGCGCGACGACACTGACTATGAATGGAAAGGTGTTTGAATAGGAAAGAAAAAGAAAAAATACGAAAAAAAAACGGGTTTGCTTGTGTCGGCAAGTACTGAAGTGCAGGCGTGCTGGGAAAATATGGCAGCAATATCTCCCAAAGAGAGTCTACAATTCAAAGAGGTCAATAAAGATTAAAAAGTAACAGAATTCTTTGACCACATTACAGCCCGAATAAATTTGTTTCTGCGAGTGATGAAGCGTCGCGTATGGCATGAATGGTGCGTTTCTACTCCTTCCTCCTTGAAATCGGGTTGCTGCAACTTTCGAGGTACCACGGGGGCAAGCTTTATCTAGCCAGTGTAAATAACGCAGCCGTTGTTTAATTAGTAGCGAATGACATAACGAAAGCCG
>JALIZH010022075.1:0-15794 GCA_030522465.1 Rhipicephalus appendiculatus | reverse complement strand
GGTGCAACGGTAACATTTCACGTGTCTTGGGGTAAAAGCCAACCACTTTGCTGCTTTAATAGATTTGTTTTGTATATACGGTGCCATTGCCTAGTTCCTCTGCCCATTCGGCACTAGTCATAGTCTCTGTGCACTTGCTGGCCATTCAGCGACCCAGTAATGGTTTGCATACTGCCCAACCGTGACGCCACATTTGTTGGCAGAGACTAAATTAGACAAAGAGGTCATGTATTGACTAAACGGGATTACTGGTTGGTCTCTTCGAGCAACAAAACGGGTCTCAAGGAAAGAGAAGTTCCGTATAGCATGACAGAGAATTAGGTAGTGTGTTCAACTTGGGAAGTTTGCAAATATAAGATTGAATCACCTGGCGCAAGACTTTTCTGACTGTAGATCTCTGGGAGAGGCTTTAACTTTCTAGGGGATATATTAGGCTTGTAATGAAGATAGTACTAATCGTGATGATCACCATCATAATTACAGAACTATAAAAAACTTAAGAACCACTTTTGGAAGCGTTTCAATAAAAAAGGTCGTTCGACATGGCCATAGATCAACACATTTCCGCTTTACTAACTAATGGCAGTAAAATATGTTTTCTATTAATTAGCTTGTTAATTGTTAGGGAAAGATTCACTTTACGCACGGAGCTCTTAGAGTACGACCTTATAATAGGCTACTATAATAATTACCCATTATCTGACTGCAGCCGCGTGAAGTATGACGTACTACATACGGAACTATTGATAATGTCAAAGTGTCTTACCCCGCGACATGTGTTGCATAGCGTCGTGAGCACTTCTTGGCTGAACAGAAATGGTAGTATTAGCCCTTTAATAAATTCGTGCTCCCCTGCTCTTATTGGACCTCTTTTAATCATACTGTCGTCTACGTCGACTACTAACCTCAATGATAAAATGTACCGCAACATGCTTAATTGCAGCAGACTTGTCCTGATTTAGTAAACAAGATATTTGATACCTGATCATTATGCCCTTGCATCAAATATAATTGGCGTTTAATTTTTTCAATGGAAGACTTCATGAATAGACACATTAAAAGGTCTAGGTATTCTAACTCTTGTAACAACGAAGCTGTTTAAGCTAGCCGTAATTTGTGCAGCCTATCAGAAAACTATCATGATAAATGGGTATGTGCCACAGAAATTGGGTAAATCCCACTGCTCATCACTGGTCCACTAAAAATAAAGAAGGCAACTGTTAGCCTAACAAATTGCTGCGAAGCGACGGTGGTGAGCCGAATACCCTATACTTACAACGAGAGAATACTAGGGAACGGGAAAAGCAATGGTGGCTGCGAGAAGACGCAGAAGCAATCGAACGCCTTCGCCAACGACGAGGTGCCGGTAAATCTGTAAGAAGTCCGAAGGCATGGTTTCAGCGCAAGCCTCTGTTTCTGTAGTTTGGACATCTGTGTCGTATCTGTGACTGTCTGTGGTTTGACTCGAACCTCTCTGCCTAGCACCACCTAGCTAAAGCCTAGCAACCACCTAAAAGCAACCTAGAAATAACCTGCATAGCCTAGCTATGGCCCAGAAACAACCTAGAATTAACCAGATTATTATTCACTGAAGACTCTTCAGAATCGTCCAGTTCCACTGTTTGAGCCTTGTGCGGCTTAGTGCAAGCTTCGTCATTTTTTAGGAGTGAAGCTCCTTAGGCTCGCACGATCCGTCCGTCCGTCCGTCCGCGCATCTGTCCGTCCGTGCATCCGTCCATCCGTGCGTCCGGCGGTCCGTCCGTGCATCTGTCCGTCCGTGCGTGCGTCCGTCCGTCCGTGCATCCGTCCGTCCGTCCATCCGAGCGTCCATCCGTCCGTGCATGCGTCCGTCTGTCCGTCCGTCCGTCTGTGCATCTCTCCGTCCGTCCGTCCGTACGTCCGTCCGTGCGTGCGTCCGTGCGTGCGTCCGTGCGTGCGTCCGTGCATCCATGGACGGACGGACAGATGGATTTCATAAACATTCTTTATATCATTTATCATTTAGTCAATGGAGCTTCGCTCCATCATCAGCATTCACTTCGTGGATCGGCTGCCAATTTTTTTTGTTACTGGATATTACGTCCTCTAACACGAAATGAAATGAATTCTTAAAATAAATTGAAATAAATAGTTATACAGCGAGGTGTATAACAATTTTAGAAATACCACATAGCAGTCACATACACTGAAAAGAAAATTAATTCCTTCTGAGAACGCTTAAAACACCTGATTCTACGCTTTTGTCACTATGAAATTTTTATTTCCATGGTGTATGTATATTCTTTCCACTGCATAGGTTCATCTCGCGAAGTATGAAGTGTTGACACTCTAAGCGATCAATTTTTTCAGTCGTTTTTATACTGCCCTGCTTCGCCTTTGACATCAGCATGGGTAATTTTATGTTATGCGCAATCGCGTAGAAAGAAATCTTTCCGATGACATATTACAGAAGAAAAAGCAGCATTAGACTGCCACAAGCCCATAATTACAAAATACCACTGTGTTGCCATTCGAAATAGCCCAAAAACTACGCAATTGTATAACCATCGTGTGCCTTTTCAAAATATCCTGGAAACCATGGTTAGGTTTGTCAAAAGTCATTGTTATGGTCATTAATGATCTATGTATTCTTAGCTTAATGCTTTAACGTCGTGCTTGAATCGAATGCTAGGGCATGTTTTCACAATCAATATGTGAGATATAAGTGGGTAACATGGGTCCACGTGCGTATGTTTTATGAGTACTTCTCTATATGTTTTGTTGCCAGTTATAACTCGCAGACAACATGTATTGCTCTAATTTATTGAAATTGTCCTTTATGAGAAAAGTACGTTTATCGCAATTTGGACAGTTCTATTTCAAAGCGCACTGTCATCTAAGCTAAATAACGTGCATATGTTAAATTCGTTCCCATCTGTTGCAAATTTTCTCATTGGTGTGCGGATTTACTTTGCTTAATACGAATCCACCTATTGCGGAATCATGCGTTCAAATGTGTTTTACAATACCATTATTTTTCAGTGAGGCATATTAATCGCATAGTATGAAATTTTGCAGGCTCTCCTCGGGAGTGGGATTTTATGACAATGTTTATTTGCAACGTGACCGGATTTCCGCAGCACTTGTGACGGTGCGCTTTTGACGGCACGCCATCCTTGTGCCGCCACTAGGTCACGCAGTTGAGGGAGGGTGATATTACTACACTCGGCGACAACTTATCTTGGCAGTGAAGCGAAGGCTACTGAGGCGGGACTTCCGCACATTCGTGCTGCTCCGCAAGTAGTACGGCAGCTTGCGGCTTATTTCACTTTTGGTCGCTCGCATCGTTAACGAGTTTAGAAAAACATACACACGAAAAATGGGAATGGGAGAGACAACTCGATTCTTCAGCGTACATTTTATTGTCATATTACGAGTACAGTATTCTTGTAGAACTAAACAGCGCGTTTGCGGCCGCACACTGACCCACTGACACTGCGGACGCCATGTTTTCTTTGGGAAACGGGTGTGCTGAAAAGGTGGTGCAGTTTACGAAATGGAAAGTAAACGGAACCATTCTTGCAAAGTGAACCCTAATTGTATTTACCTACGACTTCCCGCAACTGTTTGAGTCTCATATTAAATGAAGCAGGATTTATTTCAGCAAGGCAAATAAGAAAACTATCAGTAAGCCTAAGTACTATTTTCTGGCGCGGTAGCCAACATGCGTTTCGGTTCTGTAGCATCCACAGTGCCGCCAAGAAAATTTGTCGCCAAGTAAAATATCCGCACTCTGTGTAATATTCCTATATCATATATATGAACACAGCACGCGCACTTTCGCCGTCGCCGTGATGTTCCGTATAAAGTTCCAATCGATAACATCACCACACGCGTCGTGTGTTCTTTGTGAGTGAGAGCGTGCGAGGGCCGCTGACGATCGCTGCTCAAGCGAAGAGGAAACGCACCGGCCGTCTTTAGTCGCGTGGTTCCTGCACGTGGGAACTGGTTACTTTGAAAGTGCGGGTCTGGTAGCGCGTACCCTTTCATGACAGGTATCAGCAGACAGCTTCTAACTTTGTACTTGCTGCATTCTCAGTAATAAGTTTGCTTTGAAGCAATAGACACCACGAAGGTGCAGCGGCCACGTGTCCTTGCGCACTGAATTTCTTAGGAGTCATGTGTAATCACATCACACTCGCAAAGCATTTTGTCCCTTTTGTTAACCGGTCGAAATGAAACTTGTATGGTATTTACATTGCTATTGTCATTGACAATTGCGTACTTTGAATTCATCCTAATTTGTCTCGTGGTGTTTGCCTTCATTTTCTCATTATTTTTCTTGTCAACGTTCTTGATATTTGATGTCATGCTTCCTGACGCTGGCTTGTTTACATTTCCGCACTAAATGTCCTGATCGCCTGGATGACTCCAAAAGTAAAAGCTGGCCTTCTCTGTCAAAATGGAATGCTCTTTTTCTATATTACGAACAGGTGGTGTACCAGGCGTATAAATCACGTACATATAAGCAGCTTCCCGTGTGGTATCAACTCCAACATTTCGCGCTACTTCGTACACCGATGTGTTATAACGGAAATTTTGACAGTATTGTCGTATTATGTTGCAGCACTGTCAGGTCAATCGTCATTTTCTTCCGGTGTGGATAATATGCTGTCATGTGGCTTTGTATTCTGTCTTTGTCAAATAAATGATTCTTGCCTCCATTTAGCAAGCGTTGTACCTTCAGATTGCTTTACATACACGTATATCACGCACAAAATGATATATTGTGCATACAGGAAAGCATCGGAGTTTATCTCGACAAACTTCTAGAGACAAGCCATTCAATAAATTTGAATCCTGCATGTATATTTAACATACACTTTTGCTTGACAAAGTACACATTCCATCATATTATCTCAAAGAAGTTATTTCTCTGCAGTCAATAAAGTGATCAGATATCCAAATTATGAAAACACATCAAAAAGCTTACAAACTAATGTGCCACGCTATTTTAAAAACCATTGTTATTAATTATACGCATTTCCTTTTTCTCATTTGCCTGAAACGAAAACAGACCATGATCTCTTCAAAAGTAATTAGAAATCCGAAGCGTTAGTTATTGAGACTAGACATTATACGCATGGTATAACAGGGTTATCATAACACGAGCTTACACAAGGCATTATAGAAACCACTCGGTTTCACAGTCTTGTCTTGTACAGTGATACAGAACTATCTATGGTACTATCGATACTATCGATAGTTGAGTCACTATCTAACTATCGATGATGATAGTTCGATAGTGACTATCACCATCGTGATAGTGACGATAGTGACTACTCATTGCAGCGTAAACTTGATTTTCCGAGTGTGTGGTAGTATATGGTGGAGCAGGAGAAGCAGGCAGAAGAGCTAGAAAGTATACATGCTTGCGCTCCTTCATCAGAATGATTGGCTGACACATGATTATAAGCTTAGCTTCTAAGCTTTAGCATAAAGGAAGCCGTTACTTGTTGGTGGTTGACGGCCTTATTGTACTACAGTGTTCTGGTTCGCATAGTGGGTGCTTCCCTAGTTCATGAAAGTGGCCGGACGCGGGACGCGGAGGGAGGGACGCGGGAGGGAGCGACGTACATAGCCCCTGAGCATAAGATGCTTCGCATCTAAAAACGACGCACGAAACGTACTCACAGGTACAGACGAGCGCGAACTAACATGTGTCACAGTTGTTACTTCGCTGTGTTTGAAAAGCGCACTCTTTTCGCAAACGGGGTCTCTGCAACGATCCAAATCACCTTCGTGCGCTCGCTTACTACAACGCAATCGTTCCGATGAAAGCCCAAGACGTACAATTCTCCCCACCGTGAGATAAGCGCGCGCGCGCCCGGGCGTCTACCCCCCTGCGGGGCAAAGTACGCGTGGGAGACGAGCGCATGAGCGTGCGCGTCGCCACGAGCGGGCTCATGCCGAGCGCGCCCTTTGCGCCATCTCGCTGGTAGTGCTGAGAACACGCTATTTCCCCTGAGATCGGCATACCAGATCGCCACTGGTAAGTGGTGTATATAAATAGCTCCCCGTTTGAACGTTGTAAGACGTGTGCGTTCGTGACTCAGTCGTTAGCGCCGCGCGCCGCGGAGCGAGAGGTCCCTTGTTCGATGCCGCGCGTCCGAAACATTTTTTCTGAAATATTTTTCTTTGTGGCTTTTATAAATATATAGATACATATACATATACGGGACATGACGGTGACACCGACGGCAAAAACCAGCCGAGAGTGTCCATATGATTGCTATCGCAATGAAACTTAAAAGATGATGGCTTGTAGTTGAACCATCATAGGTTTAATGCAAAGCGTCGACACCTAGGCTTCCTTTTTCAAAACCTGATTCAAACTAAGAATCGGAGCAACCTTAGTGATTTGTATTTTGCCAAGATTGGCAAACGTTTAGAATACGGCTTAGGTAGTTCTAATATTCCCGTTTTTTGTTATAAGGACGATTACAAAATTTTTGTGCTGATGAGGACTGTGAATCCGCGGTTACCTCAGGGAGCGAAATTTTTATTAAATAGAGGAGGACTAAACTTTACTAAAAAATTGCCTCAGGATAATGCAAGACAATTTCTGGACGTTTCAGAGGAACTACGTATGCTGGCCATTAATCTCTCAGACCTTCAACAGCACTGCTAAACTCATCGTCGCAGCATTCTAAGATTGTAAAAAATGGTATAGCCATGTCATTCTTTAAGTCTTCCCTCACCAAGTCATGTGACCACGAAATGCGTGTCAGCTTTAGCGCACAGGTTGCGCGTCTTCAAGTAGGTATCCTCGCGTTACAGTGACCTCTGTCAGTTAAGTCCTAGCATGGTTGCAGAAAGCAATACGAAGAAACGTGTCGTAAGTATTCCTTACATTCATTGCGTATCTCACAGGCTCAAAAAAGTTTGATGCAGGAACGGTGTTAATGTTATATTTACGGCTGCCATTAAGCTAGGTCAGACTTGTGCCACTGAGTAGAGAAAGAATGAGCGAGTAATAGAAGAGAAGCGGACTTACATTTGCTTTGTAAAACACACCAACACATTCACGGATTGTCGTACAGGTGTGGTGTATAAGGTTCCTTTTAGCTGCGGCCTCTTCTTCGAAGGACAGGCAGGCCGCTGTATTAACCGGAGATTATTGGAACATAAGAGATAGCTAACCGGAGGCTCACGTTATAATATTTCTGTACATTGTCGAAAGTGAAAGAGCACGTCAAAATTTGATGAATGCGCAGTTTTGTACCGGCGCAGGAATGAGAAAGCACGTCTAATGATTGAGACATGGCATACCAATAATAATGGCAGCGCACGCGTGACTCGACCACTGATTAACTTGCATAAAAAAAGAAGTAAAATGCCTTAACAGTTATCTTTCATAATGATCTTCACGCGTGCAGGTTTGCCTGTTACCTGGGCATACACGAATAAGTTGTTGTGCCTTCTTTATATTCCGCCACTGTGCGGAAAAGTATAGACATCGTAGGAAACTGAGGAGAAATTGGTGCAAGTAATTGGAAGTAACTCAGAAAAATAGTGCCCACTTAATGAGTGAAAATTGACATTCGTGATAGTCTTACAATAATCGACAACGAAAACGCGTCTGGGGAGCTTTTATAGTTGCTTTTATAATAAAGTCATCGCCTCGGCTACTGAGAGTGACCTGCGGGCGCTAATGCTTAATTTGGCGAAAATATTCATGTAGCCTAGTTGTTAAAAGTGTAAGCCGGAAACATGAAAACGACACACTGATTGCTCTTGATAAAGGTCATGAAAACAACGCGGCCGACATCCAAGACCTGCTGGAAGCAGTGGCACGGGCGCCTGGTTGCCCGGCGCTTCATCTTTGGACAGTGATCCATTGGAGTGGCCGACAGCGCGGCTTTAGGGGTCTGCGGCACCGAAGGAGACATCGTTCATTTATTAGGCCATTGTCTTCAATATGCCTCAGGAAGACGGTTTCTGGCGCGTTGCGTGAAGTCGTCGGTCTCACGCTCTCTGTTACAGGTACTTCTAGAACCCTATACCATCCCCATTGCTCATCGGCCCACATTTAGTTGTAGTAGTAAATGGCTACTTATTGGGGAAAATATGTACAAGACGTTTTTTAGCACATTGTGGTCTATTTATTGTACGGAGATAGCGCAGCCCCTCCTGGTGTCACTTTTCGAAAAAAAGCTTTTGTTCACCTAAACTCTGTATCGGTACTTCAGTCAAGCATAGGAAAAGCTGCCTAGCACACGGCTGTTGGTCGTCATGTTGATGCTGCGTACTGAATTTCCCTGTCAAGTCTCTCTCAAAATAGTCTTCATGTAATCTGTGTTGTCTTACATTTAAAAAAGTGACAAAATACTAGTCTTAAACATCTTCACAGTTTCACGTGCATTTTACTCTATATACGAAGTCCGAAATGAGCGGTCTAGTAAAAAAAAATTCCTTGTAAATCTCACAGTGCACTGAAAGAAATCAGAAATATAACGCACCGGAAGTCTCAAAGACTTCAGCAAAATGCTAATGAACCTGAAAGTATACAGCCTGATGGAATTTTCTTAACGTCAGACTTGACGCTGGATGCATTCTTCAAAGCTATGTTAAGTGCAAAGTGTACTGAACTGCGCGAAGT
This sequence comes from Rhipicephalus appendiculatus, assembly GCA_030522465.1. NCBI lineage: Eukaryota > Metazoa > Arthropoda > Arachnida > Ixodida > Ixodidae > Rhipicephalus > Rhipicephalus appendiculatus. Next base: position 7,153 of record JALIZH010022075.1, on the reverse strand, counting down.
GTGGCCATCAACCTCAAAGATGGCTAACACTTCCAACGTCGTGGTAACAATCTAAACGACGTGTACCGAATTCTAGAAGCTCAATGTCTTGCTGCTATAAGACATATTCTATATGGCCCTTCCCCTCAAGAGTTGTTTTTTTTTTTTGTCATTTAAGCGTTAAACTGACAAACCCTCTGGTGCCCCTTAGCGACTCATGATAGAACTAATGGACTAAAGTGACAACCACTTAATACGTGTTTCTCCACGGTAGTGTAGTCGAGGCACTGCGCTCGCGCGGTGGTCCGTTGGGGCGCCGCCGTCCCAACGGAACAACGCCCCATTGGAAGAAACTTTACTTGGGACTGCAGTTCGCCACGCGCGCGCCCCGACGAGGACCTACACCGTCTTCGGGGTTGCCGTAACTCGGCGTTGGTCTCCGCTCGTCGTTTCTAGATGGGTACCTGCCTTTCGAGCGCCACGGTGACCTGCTGTACGGCCCAGAGTTGTTGGTCCTAGTCGTAGTTCTTCGCGGCTGCCTCGAGCCGCGGCGGGATCGTTCTTGATCTTGTTTCCTCTGCGTGTTTGACGCAGCCCCACAAGATGTGCCTGTGATCTGCCCTCTCCCTCTGGCAGACATTGCACTTGTCGGTCGGGTATGTGACGGGACACATGTGAAGCATCAGTTTCGGGCCCAATAGGAATCCGGTTCGGAGCTGCCTCAATAGTACCGCCTCCACTCGACCTCAGCTGCGGGTGCGGGCAGGGAAACTCTTGCGAGTCATGCGGTAGGCCTTCGTGATGCTGTTGTGATCCGTCATGCGGTCCTTGGCTTCGAACCACATTAAAGGTCTGTCGCCGGGGCGGGGTTAGTTAACGCTCGCGCAGTTGAGTGTGACGTCTAGTTGAGTTGTCATTGCGTTCCCACGCGCGTTGCCCGCGTACACCGGGAACTACTTGATTTTCACTTTTCTGTCTTGTAGTTTGGCCCCTCGCAGTACGCGCTCGTCCTCTCTGCATATTTCACCTTATGCGATGTTTCGCACCACCTGTCTCGGGTCACTCTGCCCCGTATAGAAATCTATGTCTGCGATAGGCAGGGCGATGGTACCCTCTTTTGCTTGTTCAAATCCGGCGCTCCTCACGCTCGATGCCGTCCTCGTGGCGCCGGTCGACGCCTTGATGACGACCGCTGTGAAGGCGTTCATTTCGTATTCGGTCACGTCCACGCACCGCGCGTGCTCGTCGCTGTCGTGTAGGTCGATGAGAGCATTGGCTCTCGCCGCTCTTCCCTTGTTGTACTCTTGATTCATGTTCTTCGGTATGGGGTCGATTCTGGTCTGGCGTCGGACCTCTTCGGGAACAGGGGGCTTCGTCTCCACCTAATTCGAGCCTCCTACTCCCAGATCGTCCAGTATCTTCCTTCCGGCTATGGTCGTGGACAGCCGCTTCAGTTGAGCGGTTCGTTGCGCTTCGGCTATTTCTTCGAGCATGTTGTGCATGCCGAGTTGTATGACGCGGGTCGTGCTTGTGGGCTAGAACAGACCCAGCGCCGTCTTGTACGCTCTTCTGATGATAGCGTTGATTTTGTTGCGTTGGTGTTCCAGCCATCTGTGGTAGGCTGCAACGTACGTGACTTGGCTGGTGATGAAGGATTCGAAAAACCAGATTGGGCTGTCCTGTTTCATGCGTGCCTTCCGGGACGTGACTGGTTTGAAAAGTCACGCTGCGTTGGCCGCTTTTGCCGTGAGACTGGCGATGGTTTCACCGTTTCTTCCGTGCTTTTCGATGACCATGCCTAGGATCCTTGTTTTACCGAACTCGGAGGTCACGTTGCCGGATTTAGTTACAATCCGGATCTTTTCGTATTCGCATTGTCTGGTCTTGCATCTACCGTTGTTGGTTGGTGGGAGTATTAGCAGCTCCGATTTGCTCGGTCAACAACTCAGTCCGGTGCCTTCCAGCTGGTCTTCTATCACATTCGACGACGGCTTGCAGCTCGCCTTCAATGTGGGCATCGCTGCCACTGGTCACTCACCGCGTGATATCGTCCGCGTAGATGGTGTGCCTGGCGTGTTCGATATCCACGAGGTTTTAGGCCACCTGATCATTACCATGTCGAACAGCATCGGCGAGATGACCGACCCCTGCAATGTGCCGGCGCTCCCGAGCTTCTTCGCTTGCGTCTGTAGGTCGCCTGCTCCTTAGCTTGCGGTCCTCTCCGAGAGAACTCCCGAAGAGCAGCGCGCATTTAAAGAACGGCAACGAGAGCAGGGACAGTAGTGCACCAGTCAGCTTTGCTGGTCAACCGCCCTCACAGATTGGAATAGTCTTCAGTTTTTGTGGTTGGTGTTGTTGTTGTTGCCCTGTAACAATACATGGAACCCTATTTCGAACGTTTACTTCAAGGGCATTTAAAACGCAGGTATATATAAATATAGGCACTGGGTTTAGAATCTTAGGCGTGCACTGGGGTGCATCTTACAAGGTATTTCACTCGCCGCGCAGTCAATAGCGAGGCTAATCACAGTAAGCTGGTATCTGATCCACAAGCTAACGCAAGCGTCTTACATAGTGCCACAGTAGAGAACAGCGTCGATGCACCGCGGTGAATTGGGAGTTGATCTTATGCCATCTTCGTCAAATCGCACCGGTGCGCACCGAGATGCCTAGGCGCTTCGGTGATTGGACGAGAAGGCACACCAGAGCGCCCCGGTGCGCACCGGTGCGATTTCATGAAGATGCCATTAGTATTGATCGTAGTACGAGATGATCGTAGTACGAGATCGTATACATCTTCAAGAACATCACTATGTAAGGTAGAAGGGCGAAGATTAGCACTCTCACAGGCGCCCTAAATTCCCTTAGATTAATTAACAAATTGGATGATATGAGAGGAAGAAAGTACACAAAAATGTATCTGCGCATGCTCAACTATGCTCGTTACACTTGTCAATCAGGAGAAACCCACGTGGTCGAAATCTCCGGAGAACTCCACTACGGCGTCTCTCATAATCACATCGTGCTATTGCGAATGAAAACCCTAACAAATATTATCATTATCGGTCAATCAGGTACAAGTGAGGGTCTGCGCGAGAAATCACTGTTTGGCACTTATTTCTTTTCTATATAAGTTAATAGATGGCCGGATCACGCATGCACTACCGATACTGTTGATACGCCACGTCTCAACAATTTGACGCATTGCTTCGTTCATATGCTTGCAAAAACCTCCATATCATATTGTTTTGGCACGCATTTGCAATCGCAGCAATGCGACCTTTTACGAGCGCTTCATAATTCTCTGGTAAATGCAACACCGTATCTGCGCCACGTAGCGGCCGCTTCTTAAAGAACTTTGTACAGTACGTGTCAGAACATTGTCAGTGGACACGGCGGCAAGGTCGTAACAATGCTGGCTCACGCACCTTTGTACATGCAGATTCTGCTTGGGCGCTTTTTCATCAAGGGCGGATCGGCAGGACAGGTGAATGGCGGGCACCGCTATGCTAAAGCCTCGGTGATCATGCCTTCATTCATCAGTCAGCCAAGTTGTTTTCCCAACACAAGCGCTGTTCCTTGCCAACCGTGGTTGAATCTGCACGTGGAGTGTCTACTGCGCACCATCTATGAGCACCCTGACGTCACCATGAATATACCGGTATGCCTGGTTGTTGAGCTTAAAAGCAGCTGTGGCCGTGACACTCTTCAGTGGACGTGGCGGCATGGCCGTGACAATAATGGTTCAAGCACCTGTGTACATTCAGGTGACTGAAAAGGAATATGGTGTTCCTAGCGATTACCTTTGTCCTGTCAAGGTAGCTTGTCCGCATACCATTGTTAAGTGTATCGGCAAATGTTTTTCTTTGGAAGGAATGCTGTCATTATCGGGAGATGTTGAAAAAAATTCTGGACTTACAGATTCGGAAATGACTAAACTTCTTCAAACACCTAAGGTAATCTTGGGTGAACTCTCCGAGATTCAGGAAAAACAGGCCTCTTCTGAAGCAAGCTTGGTTCAAATGATTACCAGACTTTCAACCATGGAAGAAAGTATGAAGGAATTTGAAGCTGTAAAAAAGACTCACCAGCGTTGAGGCCTGTCTAAACAAAAGAGACAGGAATATGGATTTTTCTCAACCGAAAGGCTGATGAACTAGAAAACAGATCCAGGCGAAATAGCCTAATAAGAGGTATTAGAGAAGGCGGACGTAAAACTGATGGCATTTTGATTAAGAAGCTGAATGATGATGTGATTAGTGGCATTCCGAAACGTAAAATAAATTCAATTGAAAAAATACATCGCCTAGGTAAAAATACGGGAGGTAGAGACCATCTCATCATCCTCACGGTAACTGACTTCAGAGACAAATATAATATTTTGAGCCATTGTTCTATGCTTAAGGGAAAGGATATAAGCATCAGCGACGATTATTAGAAGATGATTGTTGAAATACAAAAAAAAATTCTTTGGCCATCATCGCTGGGGGGAACGGTCAAGAGGCGCAAAGGTTAAATTTGTACACGTCAATACGCACGGAATGAAAGCACGAAAAACTACTACGAGTGCCATGCTCGCCAACAGAATGATTCCGCTTGAATTTTGGAAAGGGATTGCTTCAATATATTCGGTAGAAAACAGCGCTACAAGACGGGACGAAGAAAGGACACAAACCAGCGCCGTGGTTTGTGTCCTTTCTTCGTCCCGTCTTGTAGCGCTGTTTTCTACTGGAAATCATGAACCAACCAGCCCAAAAGCGTACCCTACTCAAGATATTCAACGCGAATGCAAGAATCGTGTTAGAAGGCAAAGCGCTAACGTTAGGACATAAATCGGACATTATGATGATTACTAAGACATGGAATCATAAAGATATATGGGATAGAGATAACTCCCAAATCTTATGTCATGGTTAGGAAAGACCGGGATAATAGAGTTGCGGGGGGTAGCGTTAATTATTCGCGACAGTATTCATTTTACTGTACTTTATCCTGGTGATATTCCCGCAGGGAATATCACCAGGATAAGGGCATTAGGGCATTAGGGCATTTTTGAAGAATCTCGTCATCCATAAGTGTGGTATATATTGCTGCAGCCACCCACACTAGCCCATTACGATGAATCGGCTTCTATTGTCTTGCACACGGACGCCAGCCAAGTTGGACTTGGTGCAGTACTTCTGCAAGAAGATTCCACTGGCGAGCAGCGGGTGTTGTCGTATGCTAGCCGTCAGCTGTCAGATGTGGAACAACGTCGTCACTCGTCAGAGCTGGAGTGTCTGGCTGTCATCTGGGCCGTCCAGAAGTTTCGGCCCTATTTGTATGGTCGCCACTTTACAGTCGTCACTGACAACAATGCATTAGTCTGGCTACAGTCTTCGACCAACTTGACACCAAAGATGGCCCGCTGGTCGTTCCAACTGCAAGAATGCGACTTCACCATTGTACACAGAAGTGGTGTGTCACATCAGGATGCCGACTTTTTGTCGTGTTATCCGGCATCTGTCAGCATTGTTGCTGATGGTGACCTACGAAGTGCACAAGTTCGTGGCCCGGAGCTCCTCTCAATCGTAAACATCCCCTCGCTCTGGCAGCACTGACCAATCCAGTTCACGTTATGAAAGACACGGCGCTATTACAAAGTGGAAAACGGCTTCCTTCATCACGTTAGGGCGCACCAGGCGAGGCTCGACCCTGTGGCTACCTGTAGTGCCTCCATCTATTCGTCCCCAAATACTGAAAGCCCTCCATGACGTAGCTACAGCAGGCCACCTCGGGTGTTCGAAAACATATGCCAGAGTGTCCGAGCGGTTTTGGTGGCAGAACATGTACCAGGAGGTGAAAGCTTACTTCGTGGCATGCCCAACTTGCCAATTTCGCAAAGTGTCTACCACCGCTACAAGAACTCCAGTGCAGCCTATTGAGCCACCTACTGGTCCGTTTTGAAATGATTGGAATGGACCACATCGGCCTTTTCCCGAAGACGAAGAACGGCAACAGGTACATCCTCGTCGCCGTCGATCACTTCACGAAGTGGATCGAAGCCGAAGCGGTACCCGATACGACTGCTGAACACGCCGTTAATTTCGTACGGACCAAACTGGTGACGCGGCATGGCACTCCCAAGCGCTTGCTCACGGACCGCGGAAGTTCTTTCATGTCACGAGAGTTTGAAACTGCTTTGACATCGTACGGATTAGACCACGCCACTACATCTGTGAACCACCCGCAATGCAACGGCCTCGTTGAGCGGGTAAATCGCACTCTTACTGATGTGCTGGCGTCGTACGTGAACAAAACACACACCAACTGGGACTGTTTTTCTACCCGATGCTGTATTTGCCCTCAACACAGCAAAGCAAGAAACCACGCAGGAGACTCCATTTTCACTTGTTTACGGACGAATGCCATCAATTCTCCTTGACTCGCAGCTTGGCATCAAGTGGAATGGCCCTATTGATTCTGCACAAACGATTGCTCAGCGCCGCCCTACAAGCCAGGCAACACATGGTTGACGCCACGGCCCGTATCCAAGCAACCAGTGCCATGAACCGTCGTCCACCTCATTCCTATAAGTCAGGAGACATTGTTTTGGTTAGACGCACAGTACGCCTTCCCGGACGCGCTACAAAGTTTTTACCTCGATTCAAAGGCCCTTACCGCGTCGTATGTCGCTTAGGGCCCTGTCACTTACCGCCTTGAAGACTTACCCGAAAATCGACAAGCCGGGACGCACCCACATCTTTCCAGAGCACGTCTCCCACATGAAACGGTACTTCATATGAAGAACTCGACCACTGCATCACACGGTCAACCCAATGGCACAGACCAAACGGACACACGCAGGATGAAGCGTAAAGACATTTTTACACCGCCTTCCTCCCCCCCCCCCCGGTGGAAATATGTTAGGAGGTAATAGTGGGGTATGGGCTCAGAAGAGGAGCAGTAAAGAACGAGACAGAAGAAGCTGGAAGATGGCAACCAGTTTCCGAAGTAAAGCGGTTAGCTTTGCTGTCTGTGTGTTTTTCTACGTAACAATATAGACTACCAAATTCACCAGTCCAAGTTATTTCTAGTACCCGGTGCGTCATCGATTACAACGTGCATCATGGACAATATTATGAGGTTTTCCTGTCGGTGCTGACTATTCGAATAGTATTCGGAAAATATTCGA